>VZTJ01004268.1:686464-715092 GCA_013397795.1 Orthonyx spaldingii | reverse complement strand
CCTTCCTTCCTTCCTTCCTTCCTCCCTTCCTCCCTCCCTTCCTTCCTCCCTTCCTCCCTCCCTCCCTCGTGCTCTTCTGCTCGCTATTAAATGGACAACCTGTGGAAATTTGTGAATGAAATTAAAAGATTTTAAAATCACTTTTTAAGAAAGGAGAATGCAGACTAAGTCCATTAACCATTGCAGCCATGGGGGATGGGTCTATGACCTTGCCCACTCTTACTTTGTCCTGAACCCTGTAGATTTGATAATGTTGTCTAGGAGGATCCAACTTTTGAAAGTTCCAGCTTTTCAGGTGATGTCTAAAAACAATGTCCCAGGGCCATAATAAAAAATTTGAGGAAGATCTCAAGACTGGGAATGGATAGTTAGTGTCTGTAGCCACATCACTGCCACTGGAGAGACTGATGGTGTACTGTAGGGATTCCACTTGTCTTCAAACATTTTTGGATCAGCCATAAGAGCAAAAAGATTATGCCACATGGGATTTTTGTGTAATACCATGGGGTGTGGAAAAGTGTCTTGTACTCTTTTGTTTCTACTTTATTCTTTCAAATAGAATCAGGTAGAGTGTAAACACTGGTTTATTTTACTTTTTTCTTTTCATTTAAATTAATGTACTATTTTCCTCCTTTTGCTCACTGGTTAAAATGTTAACTAAAACTCAGTTTATTCATAGTCCCTGAAGCCTTTCCACATAAAAGATTCACTGAATTACTGCAGATCAGTATGTGTTTGCAGTTCCAAATTGGTATTCAGTCCATTTGGCAGATTTCATAGAAGAGCCATTTAAAAATAAATTTTCTAGATAGAATGAGTTGATATATTCCATAGTTTATTGGTTTTGAGATACTGTTGGCATTCATAACCCTGCTAACAAAATGGGGAAAACGTAGCTGTTTTGTTTGGTGAATTCTTCACTTGTTATGCTTTTTCATATAAGAACACCTTGTCTGGTAAATTCTATAACTTCTAGTCTTTGTTTCTTGCCAACAGTGCTAAAGATTTTCTGTTCTAATTTCTTTTTAATGAATATGATCTGGTTATCACTTTGATGCTTATGCCCGTTTTCCTGTTACACTCCTAGCACTTCACTGAAAAACAGTAGAAGTTATTTTTGCCATATCTAAACTATCTCTTTTCAAGCTCTTTTTAGTGTAGATTTTTGCCAGTTTTCTCTGTCAATTTCACAGCTTCTGTAACTTTTCAAACCCCAACAATTCTATATACTCCTCATCAAAGTCCATCTTGATACCATTACTCTCAAAATCATGGTATGGACAAAAGGGATCAAACCTTGTTTATGGAGTTGAGACGTTATTGCTGGTTGAAATGTGTGGTTAAAATAGAACAATGAATTGTCATGAGTCCAGCTGCAATGATAGTCCTAATTAACCTAGAAAGGTCTCATTAGTAATACAGTGCAAAATGTTATTCCAGAATGTCTGAGCATCAACACCTTTTTTTCAGCTGACAGCAAAGTTGCAATGTTGCTCTTATGATGCCTGAAAGCTGATATTTCTGACTTTCCTAGGAAGACCAGGAGGAATACTTCACAAAGAGCCGACAGTATACTGACATCTTCACAAGGTAGGTGTGATACTCATGTCTTGTTTGCCTGTAGTTTCTTCCACTCCCCTCGTTGTCCCTGAAACCAATTAGCTGTAACTAATCCACCAGGCTTCCCTCCCATAGTGGCTGTGGTGTGGCCACTGTGATCTGTGTTTGCAGTCTGAGCCACCAGGTGTGTCTTCACTGTGCCCCTGCACGTTGTGTTCTGAAGTCACGGGCCCAGTCACCGATTCCTATTGCTGTCAATTAAACCAAAACTAATACAAATTTAAGCAAGTTACTTGGCTGATAGAAAATTGCTATTGCAGCTAAACAAACTAAATGTTCTCAGGCCAAGACCAGTCCGCACAAGTCCTGAGACCTTGAGGCGTCAGGTAACTATAGAGCATATGGACCCTTATCAGAAATGGCAAAGTTGTATTTGCCAGGCTATAAAGTCTGATGACCAGTATGTGCTATTTGGCTGTTTTAAGACAAATCTTTAAAAGCAGATGTTTTGGTAGAAAAAACAAATTTCCTAATTTCTCTTGTTCACATTTTCCTGTTTCATAAGTCATTTAAAACAGTGCAATTGAAGAGCTTGAAGTATTGTTCTACTTCCTTTCTCCTCTTAACAAAGTGTTTTTAAATTCTGTATTCATTTGTATGTACAGAAAATTCTAAACACTTTTCCCATTTCTCTGAAAACGTTTGTCAAATAGTGATATTATTTTTTCTACCACAACTTCATTTCTACTACCAGTTTGTTTAATTTTAAAAATAAAATAAAGCTTGGGCTTTGTTTCAGCTTACATTTCTATGTTTTTGCAGAAGGCTGAAACGCAATGCTTTTTCATTGCATTTAAAGCAAACATGCAACCTACTTTTTCATTTAATATTAACAACACACCATGTTATCCTCTTTTCTCTCATTAAGATTGCCAGAAGTGCATGCTGTTGCAAGGATTAAAGGTGACCTTTCAGACCGAGTCAAACTTTGCATGTTCTACAAAATGCTTGCAGTTCCTCGGGCTGATTGTCCACCCTGGAAACACACAATAGAACACTCTAATGGCTATTCAGTGCTTGCTCAAGCAGTGGTAGCTGGCCCAGGAGATTCCTCTGACTAATGCTATTATTAGTAATAATTCAATATTTCAGGAAGGATTTGCTACTCTATGAGAAAGTGATAGGAAAATTAGCTTTTTAAATCAAACACAGCATGAATGGGTTATGCTGGTATAGGAGACCCAAAGTATCTGGTGCTGCCACTGGGAAGTCTGAGCAGAAGACAGCGAGAAGGAGTCCTTCTTGCTCTGAGTAGCATCTCCTGGGATGAAACTGCTTAAATTTTCACAAAATCAGAACATTCTATTTCTCAAAAATTAGTAATGTACTTGTGGGCACAGCCTTTCCTTGTAACCATCAGATAACTGCAAAAAAACCTAAGTACCAGGTACATTTCAAGAATCTCTTTAGTCTATTGAAGAAAAGTAAAATCAAAAAGTAAAAGTTATGGAAAATTCTGCATGTGCTCAAACTTTTGATAACTGAGATGATTTACAGGATTATTTGTTCTTACTTTAAGTATGCCTGAGGGCATCTAAGTCTGTACAGGGAGGAGCAGCAGCAGAGGACAGAGCAAGAGGCATTGCTGTTACTGCAGGGCAGCCTCTGTGAGTGGAGCCCAAGTCTGACCCAAGCCTCCAGCCAGCTCCAATAGCCCCACCACAGCCCCCATCTCCAAGCCCGAATCTCCATTCTGGATTTACCATACAGTGTAAAAGAAGATCATCCTCAGAGTCTTCCCTGAGTCCATCAGGCAGTGTCCAAGACAGCAAATTAAGTAGGTGTACAACTGCTCTTGGCTTGAATGCTGACTGGCATTGAGTGACCTGCAATCAACTATTGCTACTAATTAATCTTCCTAACTCTGAAGACTAGGGTGATTGACTGGCAGTTGTTTGTGACCCCTCACAAACTTTGTCTGGGAATGATTTGAGAGAGTGTGAATTCTCACAGTCCAAACTGTACCAGACACTGTAAAAATAATTAGGACAGATGTCTTGATTGTAGCATCTGAAGAGGTTTCTTGCCCCCCTTTCCTCAGGCATATAGAAATAATTTTATACTTCATAATTTTATTACTTCTGTTTTATAGAAGTGATTTAAAGACAGTTACTGCACTGGCACTCCTGTTTAATTCCCTTCCTACATTACTCTGCATTTGCTTGTCTGCTTCTGGTAAAGGTCCAGAGTCCATGAATCTGCCAGGTGTTTCAAACTTGAGTGTCAGGTTTCATGAACTCTCTCTGAGTTTTGAGCACTGTAACTGTGGCTTAATTCTTCAGGTCCTGTCAGCTGAACAGCAGTTAAAGTTTTTTACATGTGAAATATCAATCTCAAGGTAGCAACATGCAGAAAGGTGCAATTTAGCTGACAACCTTCATATGGGTTTTTCTTGACAGGATTAATCTTGCACCTCACTTATTTGTTCCATATAAATTGTGCATTAGTGACTTCTTCAGGTGTCTCAGGAAAAGCCTACTTATGTTGTTAAAAGCATTTGTGTTGACAATCCTTTGTCTGTGCTAATTGCAATCAAATAAAAAAGCTGATAGGAATTGACTTTCTCATTATCTGTGCGGTATTTAAGTTACAGTATGGAATGGAATTCAGTTCTGCCTAAAAAAATATAAAAGTAAAAAGGTGAAATATTTTTTAATAATAACAGTTATACTCAGTATGCATCTGAGCTAAAGGCAAAGAGTCTTTGTTTTGCTTTTCGTGTCATGGCTTTCCTTTCAGTGAGAGTTGAATCTGTCCCTGCTACGTGGACAGCAATAGTTCTGCAACTGCTTTCAACAGAACACAACATTTTAAATTTTTTTTTATCTCCTTGGAGACAGAAATTACATCAATCTGTATGGTGCAAATATGCTTAGACAATGAATGGGAGCTGAGTAATTTCTTGGCTGTCTTTAAAGCAGCTGCCCACTACCAGTACTGTTGTAATCTCCAATATAGGGGCAAGCATTGTGTGCTTAGTCTCCATAATCTAATCCTGTTTAGTGAATAACATTTTATATTCTGATATAACTGTTTGGTAAGTTCCAAGTGGAATGTTCTATATTGAAGTGTTCTGAAGTAAAAATGTAGGTAAAAGACATTTACTTAGGCTTATGTCTGCTATTTTTTTAAAGTCAGACCAATCTGTTTTATTCTGTCCATGACAGGGGCCCATGGTAAAAGTGTCACCATAGCACACAATAGTCTTCTCCAAATGCCCAATTATATGAAATCTTGCTCTCAAGGCAGTTTGTCACTAGCTTTGAAAAGTTAGCAATGCTTACTTGCTTTTTGATATAGAAGCATTAAAAAGAGGTTAAGGCAGGATTTTGAAACTTGAACAATGACTCTTAAACTCGGAAATTTTGGTGGAAAGTTGAGTTAAACTCACAAACTCTGTGCAATTTCACATTCTTATTTTGCCTGTACATGTCTCACTTTCTCATGTTTAACTAAACTGCATAGGCCAGAAAAATATATCCAGCTATGTACTTCAGGTTTTTTCCTGGTTCTCTATTAAGTGAAGAAAGCTCTGACTTGCCTTAATGGTTCTATTGCTTATCTGGTGTAACTTCATCATTGCTTCTTTTATATCTCCTCTGTAATCTAAGCAAAACAAAACTTTTCTCTTTTATACAACACAGAAATCCTGACAGATTAATTTTCTGTGTTAGAAATGGGCTGAATATTAGAAGAACTATTTATCTCTTTGAATATCTGACTTTATAGTTCATAATAACTTCAAAGGTCAGACGCTCTCCTGATATTGCAAAATGCTATTAGGTAAAAAGGATCAAGATACCATCACCTTTTTAGGTAATACATGTATTGTGTTACTTCTTGAATCTGTACCAGGCAACCCCAGATCTCACAGTTTTAACAAAAAAATTAAGATATGCAGGGAGATGGGTAGAGTGAAAAAATAAGCTATATACAATACAGTAACAGGAAACTCATATAAGTGAAACATAAACTATTGTAAAGGTCAGTAAACTGTTTTTGTTTTAGCCTATGAAACTTGTTAATAAAGAACATACCCAAGATGACAGACACCCTTTACAGCTAGAATTTTTAACAGCTTTATTTCCAAGGATACACAGTGGGGCAAATCCTTTAATTGAGCTAAGAAAGGCATTAAATAAATAAGTTAGCTGATGGAAATGGAATTTAAAAACACATGTTCAGAAAAACAGTGCAAGAAAATACCTGACTGGTGCTCTCAAATTCGTCAGTGCCTCAGGCTTTGTGCAGTTTCCAGGACATCTGCAGCACATCTGTGTTACTGGACTTGTTGAACCTGTAGAGCCTTCTCAGTACGATTTCTTCAGACTGAGTTAACTGGTTTGGCACTTTTCTTTGCCAGATGCTTTCAATCCGGCAGGTAAGGTCACTTGGCTGAGGCCAGAGAGTCTCTGGATTATTTCTGTGTTCTCACTGATATTGTCCAAGGGAAAAGATACGGATTATTTGTGTAAGAACAGGGCAGCTCAGCTTGCTAATGCAGACTCTAGCTTCAGGGTTTAGTTTTGCATGCGCCCACCTGAACAATGAGGTGAGCAGACCACGCAAGAAACTTTAGCAGGAACTGGGTTTTAACATTTCCTATGGACATAGCTTGTTGGTAGAGTACATTGGCATCTTGGATCCCTAACTGCCTCTTATACAGTACAAGGGGAACTTCAGGATCTCTCCTGCCTAGTGGCTAGGCATGACACTTCTGACTACTGCCTGTGTGCTTCATTGAACACTGCCCTTGATGCCGGAAAAGTCAGCACAGAGAACTGGCGTTTATCACTCTGCCTTTGTAGACTTGAATCACTGTGGTAAAATGTGCTGAAAAAAGGCAGCAGAGTGATCAAATAGGTAGAACACTGGATAAAGAGATGAGAGTATGTTTTCTTGCTTACTGAAACCCCTACTGCCCCAGTTGTCAAGCTGTTTGAACGATTCTTTGCTCTCTTCAGGAGAATATTTATTTGAATTTACAGCTGTTACTTGCTTTATGATGCTTCTCATCCTGGTCCCACTGCTCTATACCCCTTCATATTTTCTTCCTCATGTATTTAACTGCTACAAGGTATTTAAGAAATGAATTAATTTGGAAATATTTTTCTAATTATTCTACCATGTTACAACATTTTTGACTCAGAGAGAACATAATGTAGACACATTAGAATTTGAGGCAATTATTTCAGAAGAACTAGAAATTCTGCATCCTACAAAAGAACTGTTTCAATGAAAGCGAAAATATGTATTAATTTGTACTTTTTCTTGTGTCATTCTTTTCCTATGTTGCTCTCTCAGAGATTTCATGACTGTTATTACCAGTTCACCCACTTGCACTGCCACTGATTTAACCCCAATAGGTAGCCCATTTATCTACCTTAATTAATTCACCTATGGAATATTATAGAAGCTAGTTCTATTTGCACATCTGATATTCTCTTACATAATGCTGCAGGTTATGGAGAAGCTGGAAGCATGTAGATCATAATGTGATCCTTTTTCTAGCATATCTGCCCTGTTACTTGTGAGACAGATTTATTATTACACTCCTTGTCAAGCAGCACCAGTAAAGTTCATCCTTCAGAGGATACAAGCTCTGATCCTGTTGCTTTTCATGTCATGCCAAAACATTATATCACTGCAGTTTGGAATCACAAATGCCTTGCAGCTCTGTGGGCTGTGTGGACTATTAGAAATGACCATCCTAATTTACATGCAGGGATGGCAAGGTACAGGAAGAGGGAGTCAGTTTCTTGCAGATACAGCTTGCTTTTAACAGCACAGCATGCTTCCCTGTCACTCCTCCACTTCATAGGTCAAAAGCTTCATTAATGTGCACCACAACAAACCATTTGGAACTAAATGGATTCATTCAGGTGTAGAGCAGATTTTGACTCATGCCTTTGTATGAATTCTCCTACTCTATGGAAAACAGACTCAGGCAGATATTAAGATTTACTGCCATTAATTTCAGAGCTCATTTTGAAAGTTTGGCTCAGATATTCCATTAATAAATGTCAAATCACAAAAAGTATCAGCTTTTTCTTATGAATATTTTAAAGACATTAAGTAATCACATTATTTAATGCTGTTCCTAATGCTAACTTAATTAAGTCTTAAAAGAATTAAACGAGCTTAAACAGTCCCTCTGGAGGCTGAAAACCAGATTGTTTAAGCATAAAAATATTCCTGAAAATAGAGATGGCAGGATATTTGAGGATTCACTCAGAGAAAAATTTCTGAGGGACATCTAAAGCTGAGATAAACAGGACATCCCCTTTCTCTCACTGAAGATGTCAGACACTAAAATTTTTTTTTTTTCTTATGTTGTTGAGTTTGCTACCTTTTTTCCTTGTGCAGGCAGTATTGAGTTTTGAGTGGTTGCTGGCTCAGTAGCACTGGTGAGCAAAGTAAACAGCCTTTGTTTCCCCAATGAAGTGAGCATGAAAGTGGACAGTCGCAATAATATTGGGGGCCCAACAAGCAAACAAATTATGAGTGGTTAATTTTGCTCTCTTATTTCCATGAACTACTCAAAAAATATTCCAGTTACATACAGTAGATTTCAAAATACAGATTAAGTCAAACTGAATTGAAAGACCTCTCAAACAAATGAAAAGAGGGGATATGAAAACAGTAGGCAGTGTTTGTAGAAAGTTTACTCAAGGCATTTTGTTAAAAAGGAAGTGGGTCTTAGGAGAAGAAACTGATGAGAACAGAAATATTGCAGGTAAACTATATGAGAAAAAGATTTATAATGTATATGTACAAAACTACACATCACAAAAAAGGAATATTCAAAGTAGCTTAACATAATGCTTTGGTTTTCATCTAATGAGGAATATAGCTGGATGAAAAACATTAAATTCAACATGGTAATAAGGACAACAGCTCTGTTTTCAATTCTGCATGTCCACCAAGAAGCAAAAATAACTAAATTCCACTCTCAACTTAATGCTAAACCTGAATTTAAATGAGGGGAACTTTTTCTGGTATGAAAAAAGAATAAACAGTCATAGAAAAGTGTGTTTTTAGTGTAGCCATGGGCAGGAACACCTCCCAACAGACCAGATTGCTCAAGGCGTTACCCAACCTTACCTTGAACACTGACAGGGTTGGGGCATCCACAGATTCTCTGCGCAACCTGTTCCAGTGTCTCACTACCCTCACAGTAAAGAATTTCTTCCTAATATCCAACCAAAATGTCCTCTCTTTCAATTTCAAACCATTACTCCTTGTCCTATCACTACAATTCCTGACAAAGACTACTTCCCTGGCTTCCCTGTAGTCTCCTTCAGATACTGGAAGGTTGCTGTGAGGTCTCCACGTAACCTTCTTGTCTCCAGGCTGAATAGCCCCAACTTTCTGAGCCTGTCCTTGCAGGGGAGGTGCTCCAGCCCTCTTATCAACTTTGTGGCTCTCCTTCTGACTTGCTCCAACAGTTCCATCTCCTTAGGTTGGAGGCCCCAGCACTGGATGTAGCACTCCAGACGAGGACTCACTGGAACAGAGGGGAAGAATCACCTCCTTTGACCTGCTGGCTACGCTCCTGTTGATGCAAACCAGTATTTCATTGGCTTTTTGGGCTGTGAATTGGCTCATGTTGAGTTTTTCATCAACAATCACACTCAAGTCTTTCTCTGCAGGGCTGCTCTCAACCACTTCCCCAAGCAACCTGTAGGTGTGTCTGGGACTGTTGTGACCCAGGTGCAGGACCTCGCACTTTGCTTTGTTGAACCTCATGAGATTTGCACAGTTTCACCTCTCAAGTGTGGCAAAGTCCCTGTGAATGGCATCCCTTACCTCCAGTGTGTCAACTGCACCACACAGTTTTTCTTGTTTTTTTTTTTTTTTTTTTTTTCAATCAACGTTGNNNTTTTTTTTTTTTTTTTCTCCAATCACAGTGAGCGAACCATACCCCAAAGCATTTTGGCTTCACTTTTGAAAGTAACAAGAAAATCCTCCCTCCTCTGATCTCCAAAATTAAATTTTCCTCATTCTTCAAGTGCATAATAAGGAATACTTATGCAAAGCAAATATTCAGTGTTCAAGAACAAGCTAATTGGGTTATTTTCATAATTGGTAGTTTATTGCCTATTTGTATTCATAACTGTTCCTGCTGAACTCCCTGAGCTGTGGAAAGGAGACACAGTACTTTTATATTACATGCTTTTCTTAGCTGTCAATCCTAACTAAAGAATCTCTTACTCTTATTTAGAAAAGACCCTTGCAATATCTTCAGCTATGAGGAACTGGTTTTTACAGGTTAATGCTAGTACTGGTGCTGTGTCAATATTACTGTCTCATTCAGAGAGAGTGCAAGAGACTTCCAGGCTTTAGGTTCATCCTTCCTACCTGGGAATCCCATTGTAGAGGTATTACCTGGAGCTGAACTTTTTTTTGGGCAGTAGCCTACACCTCACTGTGCATCTTCCTCCAGACTTCTCTTTTCAGATTCCTTAGGCTGTATTTCAAGAGCAGGGGCAGAGCAATTTCTTTGCTTCTGCTTTCAAGAACTGCATGTGTATCAGAGTATATAAAAATATTGTCCTGGTTCTGTTTATAGATTAAGCACATTTTGGTCTTCAGTAAAATTCCTTGTCACTGGTACTGAAGGGGAAGAGAAACAACCATCAGCACCTTGTACAGTTATTTTGTTGGATATATTAATGTCTACAAACTGTCAGATACAGACTACTTTTGTCACAATAGGTAAACTGTGTTGCTGGGCAACTTGGCCTTGGATATTTCCAAAGTATAATAGATGTAAATGTTAAGACAAAAAAAATCTATGTTCATAAATGTAATTTTTCTTTATGAAGCTCACAATGAAACTACTGAAACCTGGAACGGAACTCTTGCCATTTAATGTATTCCATGTGTCAAGCAGAAGTCCACGGATCTCTAGATACAAAAAGAATTTAAGATTAAAACTAAGAAATTTCTGCACCCAAAGGGTGCTTTCCCTTCCAGCTGCTCATCTCTGCACTTGAAAAATCTTGACATTATGTTACTTTTTATGAATTAATCTTCACAAGCTGATAATATTTTTATGAATTCAAATTACCTGCTGAGTGGACAGAGCTTGTTGTTTTGCAAAATACACTGGTTTTTTGCATCTTTGTTAGTGTAGCTGTGTGGCAAGAGGAATTATCCAGACTGTACCTTATTTACTAGGAGAAAATACGTAAACGGGTTTTAATAACAGATCGCATGGAAAACACATTATTAAATATAAAATTATTGTTAACAGCCTTTGTTACAGATAGAATGAAACCAAGGTGAACTTAATTACCTAAGTGGTATTTATGCTTGCTGCATAAAGTCAAAATCTTGAGTAGCTAAAATATATTTTTCAGATTCAATGAATGTTAATGGAGAGAGAATTGCCTTCTGTCCTAAAGTGATTTTATGTTATGTATTTTATGCTATATATTCCATATCATCTGCTGTGCTCAGAAATAAGTTTTTGTTCCATTAATTGAGTCAAAGAAAACTGAAATTACATGTTTTGAAACTGCACTCTGATAGCCAGTTAAAAATTAAATTTTAAAAATGTTTAGGAATTTTTCATTCATATTTGAAATTCAGCTGCTTGGAAACACAGTGGACTCAGAAATCCAATGACCCAGGTCTAGTTCAAGCTTGCCTTTGAAGTGTGTAAATGTAAACTTGCAGAACAGAATAATCACAGTGCAATTACCTCCCATTATAGCACAGGCAAACAGCTGGCACAGTGCTGTTTGTTATGTGTGAACAGTGTGGTTGGGATCCCATGGAGCAGAGATGTAAATTATCCCTGTCCCTGAGAGCTTATACTGAAACAAAACAAAATGAGAAAACCATATGTAAACACATTTATAATTTCAGAATTATTTTATATGTCATTATAAGGGAGGGAACAAGGAAAACCTCTCATTCTAGATTTACAGTGAATTTTAAACATTTGCTTTTAAAAATATTTATTTTGAAAGATACTGTGCTGTGTGTCTGTCTCATTCAGAAGTCCTATTGAGATAAAATTGATACAGTGACAAGTCAGCCACCTACTGTCTTGCTGCTTGGGAAAATCTGCACACACATTAGCAACGGAAAATTATTCTTTGGGAACCACTGTTTACTTTTGAATGTGCAGTATGTAATGAACAAGCTGCTAACAGAAACCTCCTCTCCTTCTGCAAAATGAAAAATAAAGTTAATTGATGATGATACACAGTCACCAACTTAGCATATTTTAGGGCATAACATTGTGTGGATAATAAGTATCTGCCAAGTGAGATTTTTTTTTGGAAACAACACAGATTGGGTATTGAATACAGGCTATTAAATACCACTAAGAAGTCATGGCTTTCATTAAAATATGTTTGAATGTGTAAGATATTTGTAATTGTCCTACTTGAAGGGTTTGATTCCAACTCTAAAATGTAATTCAGCCCTGGAGAAAGACAGGTATTATTTTTCCAAAATAAAAAAAAGGGAAAAAATCTTGAAACTTGACAGCAGCATAATATAAAAAGCTGCCATAATAAAAGTTTCTAAAAGGATATTTTTAATTAGCATTGCCTTGACGTGGTCATTCTTTGGGTACAGCATCTTCTGTCCAGTCCTAGCCAGTAAGGTCCATGGTAATCTTTGGTGAAGCCTTCACAACTCCTGCTTTGAGAAGCTGTGTTCAGGTCAGGGATAATTTGCTGTCTGTCAGGCAGACTCAGGCCTATATTTTCAGTCTATGTGAAGCAAATGTCTTCTCTAAGTGTTTAGACTGCACTTAAAAAAAAAAAAATTGTGAAATTATGATTAAGACTAAAGACTCCAGGGAGAGGCAAGAGCTAGTAAAACCCAGCAGAAAAATCACACATGACTAATCAATGACTGAAAGTGTGGTGCTAAGATTGAGTCCCTAGATTACCTTCCTGCTAGTCTGAGTCTTCATGAACAAAAAAAAAAAAATCATGTCTATCTTCCCCATGTCAATTTATGATATCCTACTAATCTTCAGAAATTGTGTTGAAATTAATGCCAGCTAGGATGATATACTAGCTAGCAAACATATTTCACATCTTCAAGCATTAATGTTTAATCAAAAAGAAAAATATGATAATAATTCTGTGCAATTTTCCAATAAGTTAAAATTAGGGTGTGTTATTATTGCTAAGGAGATTTACCTGACATTGAATTCTTGAGGTTTTATGGTAAAGAGATTTTCATATCAATTAAAAACTGCTTAGTTTTACAAATTAAAAATTCTTGCATATCCTTATGTATATATATACACATCCATATATATACATCATTGCTGAAACAGACTTTAAAAATTACCTTTTTTATAAGGTTTTCTGCAAAATTCTATTTTGGATTTTTTTTTTGAGATTTTAATACATTTGCTAAAAGGAAACTACTAAGGAAATAATTGAGACACTACAGTGCCAGATGGTGGGATTTGCAATCCTCACTGCATTTTCATACCCAGAAAGATTTGGTTTATTTTGTGAAGGCTCTATGAAGTACCTCTTTCAGTTTTTTCAGAAGGTCAAATTGTGCCCATATGAATGGTGTTGCCCCCTACTACAAAGAAATCAACCAGTGGGTTTCCCTGCATGCTGTAATTTCGGAATTGCTTTGAATGTTTTTAATCAGAATTCTCTAGAAATACTCTATAAGGGAAAATAAAACTGAGAAAGTATTGAAGAAAATGGCTTATGCTTAAAATAGTTATATTTTTTCAGCTAGAAATAATCATACCTGTAAAATGAATGGAAGCAAAAAATGGTCCTTCAGACTTAACAGAAGGAGCAATTAAGCTTCTTGATTTCATAATAGCAATGGGAAACATGCAGGGAGGAAAAGGCCTGAGGCATTTGGTGATATGACAAATAAGACCTAAATAATGCAGTGTTTTCTCAGCTGTAAATGCAGGTGTTTGCAGAAGCAGTGCAGCTGTTCATCCTTTTGGATGTACAATTCCCTTTAGTGACATAGCTGAATAAAGACTCTTTTACCAGGTGTTTATCTCTAATGGGCCCAGGACTTTCTATACATTTTCACATTCTCTGCCCCCCTCCCCCCTTCCCACACCCCACAGTATGCAAGGATGTTTAAGAATAGAATAAACCCCATTTTTTCACTTGTCTGCAGTCTAATAAGGAAAATCCTTCAAAAGCAAGAAGGTTTTGTTTATATTTCACCCATCAGGACGGTGGTTCTCTCTCTATCACCTTGTTCAGAATACGTAACCATGCTGTAAAAAATGATTCGCTTGTCTACAGATGTGAATTAGATTTTAGTGCACGTGTGCGTGCACTGGGGAAGATTTGATAATGTTCATGGAAGTATCACTGGGGAAGCATTTATTCCTGTCTACACTTCTATTTTTCAAACACTATTCTGTTTTTCCTCTCTGATAGAGACCTACAATATTGCTTACTGGCTACTTTTCTAGCTCTTATTTTTAATTGTCACCTGCTATTAAGAAAAAAATTAAAATGAAAGAAAATACGAAACCAAATTAAACCAGCCCCACAAGAGACTGAGGAAGCATTGTGTTGTCACAGTTGTACAGAGAACCCCTGAAAACTGGACAGGAGGTAACTGGATGCTACCATTCATTTGGCAGTGCTGCCTGATGCCTGAAAATAACTGGTTTGAGTCATATAAATTGACCTATGCAGTTTGTTTTGTACTAGCTTTGACACCAGCAATGATGCATTCACCATCACTGTTCCTGTTTTCTGAGTTACTGCAACAGGTAGGAAAACAGGAGCAGCATTTTATTTTGACTAATGTTTTTTAGGTTAATTCTTCCAGCACCTTGGTTTGCAGGATTGTGAAAGTCCCACTTTCTCAGTTTGAGGAATTCAGGTGAAAAGAGCCAGATGATGCACCAGGGCTGCAAAACCTGGGAGGTCATACATGTGAACACCCTGCGTGGTGGTGTTTCAGAGATGATGTAGGACTTCAGAACCACTAAAAGAGAAACAGCTGAATTAATTCCTCACATAAATATTTCAAACATGGTGAAAGCGTTACAAGTGGTTGAGTCTTTGAGATGCAATTAGAGTAGCATACAAAAATTTGTTAGCACATTTTCAGGGAAAGAAATTGAATTCAGAGAAAGAAATTGAAACACATGGTTCCAAAACAAGAACACTTTTCAGACCAATTGTTTGGGAGTAAACTTTTTTCCAAGACTGAAAAGGAACTTTATACTCCATGGCATGGGAGCTACATGACTTTAGGACATTTGGGTTGTCTTTTTTTACCCATCATAATGGTAGACTAACAGAACAAACGGGGTTGAAAAGTTGTAGGCATCTGCTCTGGGGACTGTGTGTCCCCAGGAAGCAGAGGTACTTGCTAGCATTTCCCCACCATTACAGTAGACACCATTGGAAACATGCTCATTGTCATCCTTTCCTAACAGGCTGCTCTGGTTCCTGAAAGCTAAATATATCATCTTCAATAAAACTTAACTTCTGTACAGGTTCAGTATTTTTCATCTTTTTTTCGAGAGAGCGTTTAACTTGCTTTTTCTAAAAACGGTGCTTCATACATCTTCTGGCATTGTCCAGCCTTGCAGTGGGGTTACGTTTTGTAAGTATGGACACAATGGGTTGTCTGTAACTATTTAGCATGAATACCATTTGTTTGGATGGCAAGAAGAAATGTCTTAAAGGTGGGACAAAGATGGGATAAGTTTCTAGAAAATGGTAAAGTCGTCTGCAAGACACTGGAAAAGGCAGTACTGCTCTAAGCTTTTTTATTGCATTAGATTTCTCACACAGGGACTGAGCACTCAGCTCAGAAGAGTCAAACTCTGTTCAAAACATTTTCTATGCACCTAGTAAGCTGTGAGTGCTTAACTGGTGCAAGGAAAGCAGTTGGATTAGACAGCAGAAACTGAGACAGAAACGGAATTTTTGGAATATAATCTGTCTCCTTCATCCCCATCCCCAACAGTGAATTGAAAGGCCTTTTCAGCCCTTTTCAGAAACATTGCAGTTACACTTTGCACTCATGTGCCTTTTGCAGTGTCAGCTGCATCAGCAAGGCACATTTGAGGCAGTTTAAGGCATGTTGTAATGTTGCATTTCAAGAAGATGGTGTTCCATCTGCCTGTTATCTCTACCACTCGTCTGGTTTCTTTCCTTGTTTTGGCACAGGTGAAGCACTAGAATTTATCTTAAAAAAAAAAAAAAGTCTGGATCAGTTTTAATCTAGATGTTTCACAACATGTGTAGACCTGCATCTGTTATGGCACAAGTGAAATGTCATGGAGGAGAAGGGTTAGGGGTGTGTGTAAGAGTGGAGTCTATGTGTTAGAGGCTGACAGAGCATCTTCAATGAAGGTTTTCTAGTTCAGTGGGATTTCAGTTTTTTCAGTGGGGTCCAACACTTACAAATGTCACTGATGGGGACTTCCTCAATCACTCAACCACTTGGAAACTCATGTGCTAATATTCTCAGTTTCTCAGTGATGCAACATTTTTGTCCTTGACACCTTCCAGGGACCACTATCCTCTTTATTGTCTATACTCTACAACAGGGCTTCAAACAAAGAACCCCTACTGCAGATGCAAATATGCAGAAAATTTCAGACTACTATCTATTGTGCTTCTTGGAGTGAAATCTTATACACGTCTTTTGTTTCTTCTTCAAATTTTCTTTCTAACTAAGGGTTTTCTTATTTGATTATATGGTTTCATCACTTCTTTTACTTCTGTTTGTTTCATGACTTTGGTGTGCTAGTGGCATTTCCTATATTTTTTTTCTTATTTAAATAGTTTAAATTTCCCATGGGGCTCTTTCCCCCCTTTATCTCTTTTTCTTTCTTTCTTTCTTTTTTAAAAATTATATTTTGACCTGGTTCTACTTCCCATACTTTCCCTGTGGATTTCTTTCCTTTTATCTCTCTTGATCTTCTCTCATTGTCTGGTGTCTTAACAGACTTTTATTCTTTTCTACATTTACATGCAGAACAGAAATGTTCAGTAGTGTTCACAGCTGTATGATAAACTCTGATTTTGATATTCTTGTCCTGGGTACAAAGACTTGTTTACACAAGGGAGTGACTCATTCTCCACTGCATTCTAATCTAGCAACTTTAAATTACATTGATGGCTTAGCTTGAGATCAGCTTCTTGTAAAGGAGTCAGACTAGGCTCCCTAGCACCTTTTCAAAATTACTTTCCAAAATACTGTACTTTCTACTTGAGATCAGATAGTAGAATCTTCTCAGAAAGGTGGTATGTCTAGTCTTGTACTGTAATTGATGCCTAAATCTCTGAAGTTAAAGTATGCTTATCACACCGCCTTGAAAACTGCAAATGTTAATGAAACAAGCTGTATTGGTTCCAGAGCTGCCAGTTATTGAGCGAAGCACAGCTTATTCCCTAACTTCTTTGTTCCCTACTACTCCTTCCTCCCACCCTCAACTGTATTTCTACTTATTGATAAGATGGCCCTGAGACTTCTCTCCTGCAAGCTAAGCAGCTCTAGCTCTCTCAGCTTCTCCTCAAATGAGGCATGCTCCAAGCTCTTACCTTACTCATCTTTGTGGCCCTCCACTGGACTCTCCAGTGAATTGGACTCTTCCCATGTCTCTTTTTTTCTGGGGAGCCCATAACTAGATCCAGCACTACAGATGTGTCTTACCAGTTGTCCTGGTTCCACCAGGACCCTCAGGTCTGTGTCTGCAAAGGTGCTTTCTGTAAGATCACACATCCTCATACAGTGGTCCAGCTTCCCCAAAGGGAGCTTTTTGGATATGGACACAGCTCAGATGTTGCCTAAAAAAGATAGGAGTAGTTTACTAGAATGTATTTATGATCCCTTTATGGAATAGGGATTCCAGACCAAAATCTTCTAACAAATAGTTTCAATAATCTTTAGACATGACTGGACTCTCACAGCTGCAGCAAAGCATTGTTACATCAAATGATCTAGTCTCTATAATGGTGCTTCTAGAGTAAATCTTTATCATGAGGGAAAGAAATTGGATCCATTGGAGATCTGATAATTTTTTTATTAATACTTTAACATAATTAATTATTTTCAACAAACAAACCTAGGAGTTTTACCTCAGAAAAATTTTCATTAGTAAGTTGTTAATTTTTATTTATTTAATTAAATAAATATCATGCTGCAGGCAGTCTATTATGTCAAGGAGCACATCTAATTGCTCTTTTTTTCTGGGTCCAAGCTGAGGTTAAGAAAATGCTTAAAGAATTTGAATGGATAATTTCTCACTTGGAGGCTACCATTGTAGTCTCCTATCTTTGTTTTTAAGACAATGAGATGGCAGTTGCTTTTTTCTTGCTAAAACATATCTTTATGCACATAACATTTTAGTATCCACACCTTACACAGTTCTTGAAAGGTGGATACAGGAACCTCAGAAAGAAGCTATAAATTAGAACATTCTAATAAAATATTTGTCATCAGGATTTGGTGAGTACACTGGCTACCCATTTTGAAAAGCAAATTGAAAGGGATTCACTCATAAATGTGTTCTAAAGGAAACCAAAGTCTGCAAGATATGCCACGCATGAAATGTCATGTCCTCTCTCTTCATTTTCCAGAGATGTCTTTCTTTTGATACTGCTCAGGACATAGACTCATGAGCCTGGAAGGTCCAATCTGTCTGCCCATGCAAAAGCATAAAGGACTGCTGGAGAAGCACAGATGTCGGTTGGATGCTGAAGAATTGCTTGAGGGTCTGCTGGATTTTTGTGAGGAGGCAGCTGGCATCAGCTCAGCTGTCTTTCACAGAATTAACTTTGATCCTACTTGTGTTGTCATGGTAACATGAGTCTCTGATCAAATGAGCCTTAATCACTGATTGGAGTTGACCTGTCTTCCTCATAGGAAATAACATGGGAGAAGACAAGGAAAATTCCTTTTAAACAGAAAGGTTCAGACAATTCTCTTGACCACTCCATGTCAGTTTACAAACCTCCTTTATGTAGTTTGGACTCGTAATGTATCAAATGTGTGTGTGTATGCAGGGGGAAAATATCAGAAGAGTATTTGTTATTGTTGTGGTTTAACCCCAGCCAGGAACCAAGCCCCACAGACTCTCGCTAGCTCCTCACCAGTGGGACTGGGGAGAGAATTGGAAGAGTAACAGGTAGAAAACTTGTGGGTTGAGATAAAAACAGTTTAATAGGGAAAGCAGAAGCTGTGTGTGCAAGCAAAGCAAAACACAGAATTAATTCACTTCTTCCCATGGGCAGGGAGATATTCAGCCATCTCCAGGAGCGCAGGGCCCTATCACTCTTAATGGTTACTTGGAACTCCATCACTCCAAATTTTCCACCCTGCTTCCTCCTTTTCCCCCCACTTTCTACACTGAGCATGATGCCATATGGTTTGGAATATCCCTTTGGTCAGTTGGGGTCACCTGTTCCATCTGTGTCTTCTCCCAACCTCCCCCACATCCCCAACTTCCTCGCCAGTGTGGCAGTACAAACAGAAGAAAAGGTCTTGGCTCTTTGTATTATCAACCCTGTGTTCAGCACAAATCCACAGCACGCTCTATACCAGACATTGTGAAGAAAATTAACTCTGCCCCAGCTGAAACCAGCACTATTATATAGGAAAATGCATTACATTAAACACATAAAATCTTCTAATTCAAGTGTGTAATTAATACTCTTGAATATGGGTGAAGGTTCTTTGGAGTGCAATACTTATCAGATTTGCAGTAGGTTTAAAGTATTAAAAAATTATACAGCAATTATAAGCAAGCTTTTTTCTTTTGGATACAGAGAGGTTACAGGAACATTTATGATTAAGCACTACTACAGCACAAAAGGCTAACAGGTTTTGTCAAGGTGATTCCACATCAACTTTTTTGTACACATAACTGCATTGCTTAAAAAAGGGAACTTTTTATAGTCTGAAGCAATCTTGCCACAGCAGACTGGAATACCATAATGTTTTTTGACATTATAAATTAACTTCTGCTGGTCTCAGTTCTGGCATGGCAAAATTACAGAGGTATTTTGCAGTTGCCTGTAGAAAACTAGAATTCATCTTTGACAATTACGATATCTCCTTTAATATATTTCAGCTGCCAAATAACAGCAAAGGCACTTCAGTCTCCTGCTGAGTATGTTTGAATGGTGCATCACTGAGAGACCCTCTTCTTTTTGGAAAAAATCCACATGGCTTTTTCTGTCTATTATTTTTGGCTACAGAATAAAGGAGGAAAAGAGGCAAAGTATGATGCATCAAATATTTAGGAAACTAATATGACAACTGTGAAATCAATATTTCTTTGATGTGGCCACAGTTGCTGTCAATAAAATGGAATTAATTTAATTTGTATGTTTAATTAAAACCATGGAAAATTAAAATGTTAATGAACCCTTTTTAGACAGAACATCTTTGAAAGTTTATAGAGCTATAATGTGAAACTTATGTGTGAAAAGTTCTGCAATAACAGGATCTGGCCATGGATTCTTTTGTTTTTTTCATTACAATTTGAGGATGAAGATTCTCACAAGAAAATTGCCAGAAATTGTTACAACACTCTTATTCCTTTTTTTCTCTGTCTGAATCAGAAGAATGGAAGTTTACATTTCCTTCTTATTTTTTTTTAAATTTTTTTTTAATTTATGGATTGTCTAAATATAACTCAGCTAGCAGTGCTTCTTCCTTAGAATATTTATTGTTTTTGAAGTTAGGTAGTGGGCCAAGGATGAAGAGATATTCTCAGTCTTAAATAATTTACTATCAAATGCCAACATCCAAATTTCCAAAAAGCAAGAACACAACTGTAAATTTTCTGACAATTATTGATTATTTATTGTGTTTACCATTTACACTTTTTGACAAAGATAAGGAAATGTCACAACACATTCAACAGTTTTCCTTTGACTTCATAAGTTCAACTTTTTCCTTTGGAGTTCTCAGCATATTTCTATAGAATTTGACAACATTACTTTCTTAGCAAACTTTCTCCCAGGTGGGAAGCTATGTAACAGTCAAGATAATTTTGCTTTCTACTAAGTATTTACAAAATTGAAATTGAATCATTCTGTTTTGTAAACGTTTGCTAACTATATTGCCTCTTTGGCTCAAAGTTCTAACACTGCAATTATTTTCTGCAGACCGATATTTCAGTACATGGTGATTTTCATTTGGAAAAGCGTTGAAAGGTATGTTGCTTCCTTGTTTTCTGGGGGCTACGTTTAACATATTCTCAAATGAAACAAACAAACAAATGGAACAGAAGAAGGGCAGGAAGGAAAAACGATCAAGTAAAAAACAATAAATAAAGAACAATTTAGACTAGATGGTAGTCTGACTCAGAAAAAGGGAACAACAAAAACTTTGTCTGTGCTAGGGAAAAAAGGTAGCTTAGCACTGCTCTCATTACTTCTGACAGTGAGGCTCAAGATCCCTGTGGATGCAGAGTATGCTTCAGAGAGCTGCTGAACATCACTAGCCGATTTAGTCCCAGCTCTCTGAAATACAGTATTCATCTGGAAGTGTTCATTATTAGGGCTATTTTGTTGAAAAGTAAGACACCTGTTCTATTTAAATGCTTTTACTGTAAGGCAGCTGGGGTCAGCACCGGTGCACAGAAGGTGTTGCGGTTTTGGGATCGTCGATTTGAGCTTTGGACACAGCCTTTATGGGAAATGGTGGCTGAAGTTAGGAATGAACAGCCTTTGCCTTAGGAGAGCCCCAGTATTTAATTGCAGTAGAAATTAAGCCACCGAGAAAGCCTGGCTACAGTTCCAAGTCAAATATAACCCTTTGGTGGCTGAAAATATGGAATCCACAAAATATGGAATCCACAAAACTCTTCTAGCAACTTAGTGTAAGCACTACAAAGAATAATATAAGAACAGTGAAACTTCTTCTGTGTCCTCCAAAATATGGGAAACAGATGCAATATGCACTTTTGCTAATGAATCTTATTAATGCCTATGTTAACATTAATATAATTATAGGAATAATACAAAAAACTCCAACCACAATTCTAATAATCTCCTTTGCAAGCAGTTTGTCATTTAATATATAACTCGAGAACTGAAAACACTTTGTAGGGCAAGAAAACAGAATTTTAACAGCATAAAGGAAAGCAAGGATCCTGCCAGTTTGTATGATAGTCTTCATCATAAAATTATATTTAATTCCATAATTACAAACATGTAACTATTATGGGTATGAATATGACTCATTTATTTCACACTATTACATTATGATTGCAGTCATGAATGAACTTTCAGGGTAGGCTCTGTTGCCTCTGTCTGAAGTGGTGGTTTGTTGAGGCATGGAGCTACTAGCTGCTAGCTGGCTCTGCAAGATGAAGTTGCAGCCTTCCTACTGCTCACTTTGCGCTTCTGGGGCTCACCTTTCTCCCCAAATCAAGCTGGTTCACTCACTGAGTGGTTTGCTTAGAAGACAAGAAAAAAGGCAAATTGTACTGAATTAATACCCTGTTATATACTTTACATTTTATCTAATTTTTTAATAGGTACGTAGATCTCTATAGATCAATTTACATTATATTATTTATATAATGTATTTTAGACTGTGCTAAAATTGCATTAAAATTATAAGAGTTTGGCAGAATGACAACTCTCCAGAGCTCAGAATATGATTCATTATCAGCAGAATTTTAGCTTTAATTAATATTTATAAAGGAGTTTGGGCATAATGAACTGCAATGCAGTTGCAAATGCACTCAAGCACATAAATTTTGAGATCATTTTATTATGGGTTAAATCCTGATGTCTTGAGGAACTTTTACCAGAACCATACTCAGTAACTAGCATGTTTATGGTATGGCCTAGTGATGTTTCCAAAAATCTCCAACAATTGTGCTGAAAGTGGGCAAGAAATGCAGAATCTATCTGTGAAATCACACATCATCTCATGATATGCAGACAGACAGGGATGCAGGCAGGTGAAATCAGAAAGAGGTTGGCTCCAAGAACTGGGTCTGTATAGGCATACTTTGGACCCATGGTCCAGAGCAGAGTCTTGTCAAGAAAAAGAAATATTTGATGAAAACTAAAAACATGTGACATGAAAGACAGGTTTTCTGAGTGCAGAAAAAGGATTTTGAACATAAATAATTTGTGTTGCAATTGGTTAGGGTTAATTTCTGCTCTTTCTCTCCTGGTTTTCAGTCAAGAAACTCTTTTAACAAGGAAGTCTTTAATGAGACTAATTTTTTAAAGAAAATCTCTTTTTTCCAGTATATCAAAAAGCTGCTTTAATAGTGTGAATCAGATCACTTTAGTTTCACGTTTACAGCCACTCCTTTCACTCACAGAAACACAGAAAATTGTTCAATATTAAGCATCATTCATAGCACCTGGACCCTTAAAGGAGGCATGAATATTCCCAGGAATATTGTGCAAGTAATTGGAATTGTAAACTCAATTACAAAAAGACGCCTGATAGAAATGTTTTTACTTCAGACTCCAAAAAGTTCTTCTGATTCTATTCTGTCCTACCAGGTTCAAGTACAGTACCTCTGGTAATATCACTGTAAATAAACCTTGTAAGAGTGACAATATCATGGTTAATATTAGTACAAACCTGAGTGCAAAGGGTCAATGGTAAGTTAAAACAAATTAATTGAAAGGACATAAACAATCGCAATTCATTAATTGTTTCTAAATTTGTAAGAAGATTATATTTCAGTGATTGTATATTTTTCAGCTGTAAACTTCATGCAGTTCTGGGTAGAAAACAGAAAACTTCCTAGCGTGCTGTGATATGGAATCCCTACAAATGAGCGCTCCTGAGATCTGAGTCATCTTTTACCATTTTTATTATTTTTTTACCACTAATTCATGGAAGCTGTATATGACATCAGCATGGAAGTTGTACTGTTAAGGATGGGAGGTAGGAAGGATTTCACTGGCACCTTTTTAAAACACTATCTGATGGATGGGAACATTATAAAATATGATTTTGTGCCTTTAGAGCACTTAAGGGAAAATCAGTTAAGCAGCTGATAATGACCAAAATGGTCTGTCTAGTAGTCATTTGTACAAAAATGTGTTCCTTTTCCTCCCCCATCTGCTGTAGCTTTCAGCAAAGTGATAGGTATTGTTGTAACTGGAATTTATTCTTTTGGACAATGAGAGCATGAGTAAAAAGAGGTCATAAACAAAAAAATTAGAACCTTGCAGGTGTTAGTGGTAATTACAGGACTTAAAACAGTGGTAGTTTTTAGGTGCAAATAAGAGTTTCGATTTTTCTCTACCAAATACTGTACCTCTCATAAAAATAAAATAATGATTTTTTCTTTTTTTGCTATAAGATCCTGACTATGCCCTCTCCCTCAGTAGCTCTGGGCCCAATCGACCATAACAATTACACATGACAACAGCAGGAAATCTGTCAACTCTTCAGGAGCTCAGAGCTGGAGGGGGAGGATGATGGGTCATGTTACTCTTGAGAAGGCAACAAAAAGAATGACCTCTCCTTCAAGACTAGTCTAAGACTGTTTTTCTGCTTGCTTTCTTGTCTAATTGAAGGAAATCTGAGGGGCAACTGAGTTACACAGTCTAGTTCATGGCTAGAAAAATCAGATTTCTCTGACTGAGGTAGCCTTTAGGAACAAAGCATGTTCCTCAAAATAACCTTTTTCATCCATTTGTAGTAGAAAACTCCCCTCCTGTCTGATTCAGCTCACAGGAGACTGGAATACATTATCACCAATACTAAAGAATTTAAGGTTCCGTACACAGTAAACCCATCTCTATCTTAAAAACTTCTTGTAGTGCCAACCCCCACGATGTACCATCTTGCCCTCACCAGTCATCAATCAATCTTTATCACAGCTGCAGTCCACCAGACTACTGAAAATATCAGTCTTGACAGAGGAAATTGTTAGAAGTAGAGATGAGCTGGATGGTGTGTTGAAAACTGATCCCAAAGGATTAGTAGTAACATTATTTTGAGGCTGGTGTCCTTAAAACAAAATTCATTCAGACCATCCCTCAGGAACAGGTCCAAAACCTGATTTTGTTCAAAAATTTTGACATCATCGGGTGAAGGCTAACAGAAAAGGAAGGAAATGTTTGTGTCTGTTTGGAGTGAAGGAGAAAAGTTGAGACTTAAGATATTATTAAATGATACTCTTATGAGCTCCACAAAGCTCAATAAAAGCTTTCTTTGAGGACTTGAATTGCTTTTTTCATCTTTATAAAAGTTAGCACTTCCTCAAGAAACCCCAATTTTATAGGTTGACAAAAAATGATTGCAGATACTAGTGTTTTATTTTGCACTGCAGTATTAAGGTAGTTTTTCTGTCATATGGTAAAAGTTTTTTCCACCAGTTTCTCAATGTCATTAAATTTGTTCCATAAAGCATATGGAGATGTAAAAAAAATAATGCAATAATATTTGGGTGGCTTTGAAACACAGATTATTGATTATTGAGTTGCTTCAGCAGGAGTTAGTGAGGACATGGTCTTGTTGATATTAGGTCCACATTAGCAGGAGGTCTGCTGCTGGCAGACCAGAATCAAACACACTGAGTTCCATTCACTCTTATTCGCATTATGTCAATGACCAAGAGAGCAATACGTGACTGAGCCCAGCCCCAAAGCTGCTCTACCTCTAAAGAATTGCATTTCTGCAGGCATACATCTTCCAAAAAAGGAAAAAAAGTGGGACCGTAAAAAAAAGACCACTTTCTTTCCCATTCTTCTATTCTGGTATTAATCTATTTGTATGCATGTTTCCAAAGAAGTTTCTCTGTCAGGTAATAGTTCCACAGGGAATAGCAAAACCAAGTGAGATTAACAAGACTAGAAATGATGAGTTCTGTTAAAATGTCCTCTGCAGAATGGTAACATTTCTATGACAGCCTTCATCATAATTTATGTTATAAAAAGTGATAAAAGACATTTCCACCACATCCTTTTTCTTTCTTTTTTTTTTTTTTTTTTTAAAGATGCTTTCCTGAAAGAATATGAATTATTTCAATGGAATATTAAATGAAATTTTTGATTTCTTATATTCTTGCAGGAAAACCTTGAAAAAAAGTCACCACCTTGTTAATGCCAAACACAAGAGGGAAGAATTTAGAAGTTTTAACAGAAAATATGAAGTTGTAAATGGAGAGCAGAGAGGGTGTCAGTTTCTAAATATGGAAAAGTCTTAAGGTGAAATATCATCGGCTGGCATTTTGAAAATAAAGGTTTTTTTTTTCATATAGAGTCCATCAAGTGAAAAAAAGAGAGCCAGTTTCCTGAAGAGTACTAGCCATGGTGACAAAAAGAAAAAAAGTATAAATTATTATTTTTCATCTGGTTTCAGTCAAAGCTACAGTGAAAGGAAGTTTTCCTACGTTACACAAACATGGCACAAATTGCAGGAGGCAAATCTGTCAGTAATGGAGAACCTTCACATTTCTGTTTTAAGGCAGATTTGCAGATGATAAAAAGAAAAGAATATTACTGTAACAGAGTATTTATTTGGGAAATATTCAGGTTCCGAGAAATTAGTTGCAATAATATCAATTTAAGTATGTTTACCTCTTATTCTGCATTTTTTCTGCCATTAATAAAATTGCTGTTTATAGAAATAAACAGCTACTTCTTGCAAAAAAAAAGAAAAAAGGAAATCTGCGGCATACTGGCATATTACAGGTTTTTCTTTTCATTTAACTGGTGGGGAAAAAGAGGTAATTTCATCTTTATGTTCTTAATAAATAAATCGTAAAGTTTCTCACCAACTGAAAGAGTAGCCAATTTGTGATTCCTATGGGTTTATGATTTTTACACACCTGCCAATTTAGTTCATATATTTGGTAAGTGTAATCATCTCTGTTGCATTTATACAATTAAAGGTCTGGATGCCTCCATCAGCTGAAATTTCTACACACAAAAATTACCAAATGATACCAATGGCTTGTGAGGTCCTTATTTCTCTTCTAGTGCCTCAGTGTTTATCTTGGTCACATTGTCTTGCCGAGCTACCTGAGGAATAACTCCTGGCTAACCTATCTTGTGCTAGTTTGAATTCCCACTTTTGCACAGAAATGATGGATGTCTAAGTGCCTAGTTACAAAAAAACTACCAGTCTCCATTAACAGTCCAAACATTGGGTACAGTGTTTCTGTGCTTTTTGTCAGGGATGAAGACGGTTTGGACGCTACCTCATCTTCACAGGCATTCAAGTGAAAAACAGGACAAATAGAGTGTATTTAGAAAAATGTACCTTTTGTCCCCTTTAAAGTAATAATTTGGAGAATTTTTCAGTGAAGTGTTTTCTTCATTTGAACTCTCTTGGGCAAGTATTTGTAGGTCTGAAAGATTAGAAAATTTTCTAGTGGCTGAAGTGTTCTTTCAGCATTTTGGAGGAGTGAATATTGCTCCTTGTTTCAGCTGTTTTCATATTAATCCATGTCCATGCACAAAAGAAAAGGTCTTGGATGATGACCAAGGACAACTGCAAAAGCCATTTGGAATTTGGTATTTGATGGTGGAAGATCCCTTTCCAGGTTTCACCAGGCTTGCTTATCTGCCTTCCACAGCTTTCCTAAGATCAAAGTTCTGTGCTGATAAGAAACAGAAACTTTTAAGAAATCCTTATTGTTTTTTTGGGACAAACAAACTCTTTTTCTACTTATCTATAATTGTTGTTTTCACAATAGCTGGATGTTATCCTGTACATAATGTATTATAACAATGTCAGTTTTGTTGACAGGATAGTAGCCCCCTTTTTCTAAAATTTAGTTGGCCTGATGATCCTCTGCTTCACAAATTATAACACCTTTTATATCTACATGATGAGAAATTCCCTCAGAAAGATACTCTGCAGAAATATAGATGCAGGAGAGCTCTACCACACATTTATTGAACTTGGTTTTGCACACAGAAGAGTTCAATGTCATCACAAATGCAGAGGCTGATGGACACAGTCATATATCAAACCTTACAAATAAGCTCTCAGGAGAGCTACAGTGTTGGGACTCCAACTCTGTCCTATGCATTTCTTTTCGTGCTCAGCTCAAGTTGCCACATGCCTGTCTCTGTGACTCAGAGATAAGGGAATCACCACTCAGGACTATGCACAGGCACAGTAATCTGCCTTTTCTGGTGTGTATTTACTAATAGATTGTGGTGCTGGTCTTCGTGCTAGTGTGTACATTTCCTGCATTTAGTCCAAGAGGAAGACAAGGATTAGAAAGATTTGGCCAAGGGTTATTAAGTTCTGCTGCAGATAGACAGCACTATCCTCAAGGTAATAGCTGTTTCTGATTAAAAAGAAGCCTCCTTGATATGGTAAGTATCAAAACACCAAGGTGCCAAGCATCCTTTGCACATTTTGCTTTGGAACTAATGTTATTTTCTGATGAAGTTGCTCTAGCTCCCAGGTGAGATTTAAATTCTTATCCCTGTAGACACTTTGATGAATATTTAACAGCTACGGGTTCTACTGGGATGACTTGCATACTAAAAGTAAGAACATTTTTAGAGTAATTGAAAATTTATTATGTGAAATAGCTTCACATAAGCTAAAATATTAAAAAGGTGATGCACAGATATGCTGTCTCTAAATTTTTACAAAAAGAAACATCTTTCAATTTATCTCACTTCCTTCACTGAAGTTCCTGAAAACCTCTTTAAGAGGACTGTGCAAAACACAATCAACTACGTGTTTAGAATATCTCTAAATATTCCATTTTGTCGTGGGTTTACCTAGGAAGGGTTAGTCTTGTAAGTGACTTATGGTGCAGGAAGCAGTGCACCTTGCTTCCTGGGAAACAGAGCCAGTGACCAGCTAGTTTTGAGTATTGATGGGTATATAATCTAATTAAAAGTTGTTCTGCTTCCAGGGAAAAGACCATGTTCAAGAGAGATACACTTGAGAAAAAAACCCTTTTTCTTGTCTTGTTGCTGCCAGAGAAGCAAGTCCTGTGCTTCTCTCTCTGGTAAGACTGGGCCTTTGCCCTTCCCTCCCCCTTCCCCTCCTCAGAGCGGGGAGGGGGGGGAGGTTTGGAAGGGAGTTTGCAGCAG
>VZTJ01004268.1:539234-685921 GCA_013397795.1 Orthonyx spaldingii | reverse complement strand
AAAAAAAAGCACCCCATGAACTGTCATAACCCACCGTAGTAGCAGTGGGAAAGCTACTGGTGTGGGAGGGATGTTCCACAACAAGCAGAGATCTTTTCTCCTGGGCGGCTGCTGGTTGTGACGCTGAAAACCATAAGAACTGTATTTCTTGTAGAGAAGTCAACGTGGTAAAGCAAGAAAAAACTCCTCTCCCTAAATGAACTGAAGAAAGACTAATTTAGAACTGGTAAACTGACTAAAAGTCAGTGTTGTCTTTTTGGTATTGTCATTGAAAAAATGGAGAAGTGGGAAGAACAAAAGTGTTCTGACGGTTTTGTTCTGGTTCTTAATTTTTTTTCCTTCCTTTTAGGTCTGTTAATAAACTTTCTTTATATTCTTTAAAGTTTGAGCCTGCTTTACCTACTCCCAATCCTTATCTCACAACAAAATCGAATAAAATCTAGTAAGTGTGCTGGCATTTAACCAAAAACTCTAGTGAACGAACTCAAACCACTACACATTTGTACTAAGTGCAAGTTTTAAAGGTGAAAAAACCCTATCGATTTTATTTTCTTCGGTCATCTTTAATACATCCATATTGCCTTTCTCTTTATGCCAGTTTTAATTGGGAATAGTTACACAAAGTTACTATAATGTACCTGTGCTACGAGTGTTCAGGCATATGAATGCTCTGTTTTCATTTGTTCTTTTCCATAAGTATAAATTTGCTCTGTTATACCTGAAAGACAAATGGAAGTGGAAGCACCTATTAGGCAATTATGTCCTCAATAGCAAACACACCAGGGCTGTTTTGTATTTAATATTCAGAGTTAATATGGCAAAAATCCTGATTTATGTTGCATAGATTCATTATAAAGCAGGAGTGAAAATACACAGAATTATTTCCCATTCCAGCCTGTGAAGGTTTTGTTGGGTCTGTCTACTAAGTGAAGAAATCATCATGGGGCTTGCAGTGGAATCCCTTTTACTACCACAAATACTGACATTTAGAGCACAGAAGAAAGAAGTTTTGAGGAACAGAAGAAATGAGAGTATATCTACTTCCTTCAAGAACTCATCTTTTTTAACAAAATGGTTTCTGAAATTTCCATACACGTCTACATACATGGTATGCTGTACATTAAATTCACTGAGCTGGGATGGAAAAAAGCCCATCTAATTTTAATGCTTGCATGGATACCTTAATTTAAAAAATAGAAACACCCAAATATGAGTGATAAACTGATGATATACATTCAATAAATATATACATTTTTAATTAATAGTGTACAAATGAGCCTGTAGAATAGACGGTTGTAGAGATTTGATTCATATATTCTACTTTAATTAAAGCTGTCTGCTCCTAGAAAATACTATTTCAGTAATGCAACTCTGCTTTCAGTGTTCTATCCAGATCTGGTAATGGCTGCCCAAAAACTATGGCTGAAATTCTTAGGACCAAATGTTGAAGATCTGCTGGGTATGTGTATCTTCATCCAGAATATCAAGCGAATAGTTCTATTGAAATTGCTGACTTACACCAACACGATGAATTTGACTTAATCTCTCTGGAACGACTGTCATGTTACGAAAAACTTTTGGCTGCAGGTGAAGAAACAAAATCTGTCCTGGTCACCATGCAATGCAAATTCATGGCAAATGTTTCTCAGAGATGGTTTCAAAGAGACATTTTAAAACAATATTTATGTGGAATCAGTTTTTAAATCTCCCCTCTTAGTTCTAAAGCTTTCAAGTACCCCCATTCAAGTACAATTTTTCTCTCTTTTTTCTCCTTTTGTACTGAAAATGTGTTTTTTATGCATAGAGATCACAGTCTTAATCTTGCTGTTTTATCTCATCAGCAGTGCTTTTTTCTTATGTTTTTTTTATCCTCTGCAACCTCTCTGCACACTGTTGCCCCTTTAATAAAACCAGAAGTCAGCTATTAATTTATTACTTTGATTCTAATAGCCCAGAAGGTGACATTGTAATATTTAATCAGGTTCAAATATGAGTCACAAGGGTCAGATGTCATTATGGAGACATGTGCATATACATCGAAGTATGCTGTTGATATAATGTCCAAGTTTATGAAATTTCACTTCTCATATATTTATGCATCAAACTACAAATAGGACTGGTTTTGGAATATTTTAGAGTTGTGGATGAAAGCTCTTGAAACAAAGTCAGATGTGACTAACCTTTTTACATGTATCTGTCCTCCACAGTGCGTGGCGTAGCCTTACTTATGAGTTCTGTAATCTTCTTTTCGTTCCTCCTTTCCCACTTCTCTCCAAAAACTACACTGGCAGTGGCAACAGCATCTTAGGATGTTAAACAAACCAGAAAAGAATAGGATAGATGTTGTCTTGCCCCACCTCTTTTAATCAAAAGACTGTGGCTGGGATGGAATATCAAAAGGAAACTCAGCCTTGATTACCTCATTACTGCAAAGAAAATCTTCCTTGCATGGTCTTCATGACTGGGCAATTTCCAAGCAGGATATGCATTGCCACATTAAAAAAAAAAAATTAGCAGAATCATCTGAAGGTCTTTGTTTTCTTCAAAACATGGAGCAAAGCTGACCTCATCATCAATCCCTAACCTTCTGAACTTTAAACTGCAAAAACCCCACTCATTCCTTTCTGCCCAAGGATAATCGACCAAGAACTTCTGGAGTCACTGGAAAGACGGTCTCTGACTTGATTATTCAAGGTCAAAGTCGTCTTAATCTAACTTAGGACAAATAGTTTTGAAAATAGCACTACTTACAAACCCAAGAATTCTAGCAATCCCTGTAAATGTTAGGAGCTGCTAACAAATAGCAACACAGAAAACACTCTGTGTGTGCCACTTTAGTCTTACAATTATAATGAAAAGAAAAAATTCAGCTTTCTTTTTATTGTGGTTAAAATTGAACAGAAACTTCTGCATTGCACTTTGGTGCATGAAAGACAAAGGAGCCTAAGAGAGTTGATTGATCTTCAGAGAGTCAGCTAAGTACAGCAGAAGTCAGCATGGATAAAATGGGAACTACTTCAGAGCTCAGATGGAAAATGAAGTGTACAGAAGGTGGAAGCAGGGGGGAATTTAGAGACAGTGCTTGAATATACAGGGATGGAGTTAGGAAAGACAAAGTTCATCTGGAATTGAAGGTAGTAGGGATGTGAAGGACATTAAAGAAATATTTCTGCAAGTGGGGTGTCAGCAAAAGGCAGACCAAAGAAAAATGAGCCCATTGCTCAGTGGGGTAGAGGGCCCAAGGACGTAACTCATAGACAAGACTGGGTTACTCAGTGGTTTTTTTGCCTCAGTTTTTTCCTGATGTGGTCTGCCCTCAGATATCTAAGGTCTTTGCAGAAAAGGATCTGCATGACATGGCAGGCAAGTTGACCATGAGTAAGCAGGGTGCCTTTGCAGCAAAAAAAGACTAGTTGCATCTTGGGATGTATTACCAAAATTGTATTCATGAGACTGGAGGGAATAACTGATTTCTTCTCAGGTTACCGACTATTTTTGAGTTACCAAAAGCAGGGGACTGTTGGAAAGCAGTCCTTGAGGAACCTCATCACCTTTCACAAAAGCAGGCATCTTATTAAAACACTCCATAGGTCTGGAAGAGCTATTTGTCAATAACTGCTAGAGTCAAGGCTTCTTAACAAGTGAGCTGTAAAAGAGAAGTGATATCCTTCTTTGCAAAACAGGCTTGTGTTTGTCAAAAGTTAAGTGCAGTGTTTTTGTCTTCAGGTGGAGCCTCCTCTGTTGATTCCACTCAACAGTGACAAAAAGTAGCAAAACAAAGTAAAGATCGTGCTTTCTCTACCAAGGGAAATTGCAACTTTAATTCTCTCACTTCAGGGATAAAAAAACCCTCAACATTTAAGCAATTCTATGATCCTTATGAATGCTTACTTCTGCATTTTTGCAAGCATTCTGTTTTATTTTGAACTGGTTCTGAGTACAGGGTGTCTTTGGGTGATCTGTCCTTATGCAAGGGGCATTGGTAGGCATCTTATTTGACCTGTTGATATGTTGTTTTCTTATTTTCCTCTTCTCAGAGAGCACATTTCTCTATTGCAAACTCCCCTTTCATGCCTGTTATTATGATGATTAATAGATTAAATTTAAAAACAAAGACACTGACTCAGAAACTGCTGTAATCTTAGGTGGTAATTTCCACTGATATGCTGTTGTTAACTGCAACTGAGTCCAAAACCTTCAGTATTAAATAACATTTTTAAGAGTAAGGCAAAAGTCCTTATACTGGTTGCTTCTTGCTCCTGTTTAAAATGTTGAATCATCTATCTGATAAAAATGTGAGGCATTTCACTGAGAGGTCCTAAATATCTCTTATCATAAATTTTACTTGAAAGCTAAGATGCTGAAACAATGGAGCATGCAAGAAATCTTCACCCTGTTCACCTTGCTGACATGAACATGTGGGCTCCATTTTGCCCTTCATATCTGTCTGCAGACCAGGACCATTTATTTGGTGATGCATTCTTTGCCAGTGTAATGGATGGGATAGATGTGACACTGTAACCACTTTCACTTGTGGTTTCAGTATAGCATTGACATACTATGGCTTTTCCCAGCAAAGTATTGATGTATTTTGGCCTTTTCTCAGGAAAACAGAGAGTAAACCCCCATGCTTCAATACTTCCACCTGCAATTGTACCATCTGTCTCAAAAAGACAAACACAACCTAAACAAAAATCCTGTAGTATAGTTTCTCAGACATTTGTTACAAAAAACCTTCCAAATTTGATCTTTGATTAATGCAGAAGATACTTTAATTCTTGCATATGTCAGAAGATCTCTTTTCTCAAGACATCCCTGCAAGTCATCCTCTGCCTTCTTATAGTCTCATTCCATGATTTTTAACAGAAAACTAAACCTGGTCCTAAAAACAGTTTTATTTCTCCTGCTGCCTTTTACACAAAAGAAGACAGGAACTATGTTCCTTGTGATTGCTTTGTAATTGTCTTCATGATGGGTACTTTTGAGTGAGTAATTTCCGCCCAAGTCTCCTGCAGAAAACTTTTCCAGAAAAACAAAATAAAAACAGATACAGAAACACATTTCGAAACGCATTTCAAAACACATCTGTAATTTCATATCTGCTCAGTGTTACTAAGTGCAAGTTCCCACACAGTATTCCTTCCCTGGCAGCATGACCACCATACCCACACATCAGCCCTGATTTACCATCTGCGCTCATGGTGGTGTTGGTGGGCATACACACGGCATGCAGTATCTGGAATATCAGAGGGAATATGTGTACCCAGAGGGAATTTCACCACTATGGGTGGTGTGTTCCCAGTGTTCAGGACTGTCATCATATGGGTCACCTATAAAGCTGCACAGAGAGATAAAAGCCTTTTCTCTGTCTGAGTGAAGGAGGATGATGCCTGGGGGTCTCTATTGTGAGTGGGATTTTAAAACCAGGTTTAAAAATCAGCCATGCAGAAAAGCACCTAATCTGAAAGAGAGGCAGGAAAGGGCCTTCTGAGTGAGAGAAGAGAGGTCAGACCAGCTTTTTGAGAATCCTACTCTTGCTCTTTCTTTCTCTGAAGAAATGCTGCAAAGAACTGACAGCATAGTACCTGTAGCATGTGCCTGTGATCTGGGATGTCTGCTTTGAAATCTTAGTGCTGAGTGATTGAGAGCCATGTGGCACAGTCTGCTCCATTTCTTAACCAGTTTGCCTCTCCTCATTGGCCCAGGAGCACAGGGAAGAGGGTCTGCGGTCCGTTCATCACACGTTGTCTCTCCCAAGGAGAGGACTCCTGCCAGTCTTCTCCTGCTCCACTCTTCTTCTCCCACAGGAGACAGTCCTGCACCAACTTGTCCAATGTGAGTCCTTCCCATGAGACAGAGTTCTTCATGAACACTCCCACTGGGTGCTGCCCTTGAGGAACAGAGTGCTCTAGTGTGGGTCCTCCATGAGGCCACAGGTCCTGCCAGCAGCCTGCTCCAGCATGGGCTTTACATGGGGTCACAGCCTTCTTCAAGCATTCACTTTGTCCAGTGGATCATTATAATTAATTTTAGAGTTATATCCAATTATTTTAGTTCTGCCTGTTTTGTCTTAAATTATTAATATTGAAACTTTCTAGTTAGGTTTTGCTTCAACTTTTTGGTTGGTTATTTTTAAAGATTAAGGTCTCATTCCCAGGTTTCAAAGAAGATACAATACAATCTTTTCAAAAGTTTAAAGGCGAATGAGGGAAAAGAATGAAACTTAAAATTACAAACACAATTATTTCCTGTTTCTGTATTTTTTAAACTACTTTTCCTGAGCATGAAAAATCGAAGCTCATTCAAAAGACATAAAAGAGATACCTTTAAGAATATATATATTTGTCTTTGATAAGTAAATGAGATTTGTGTTGGTAGATATGAGTCACCATGCAACACACCAGCAGTAAATAGTTTAGTTAAAAAGTGGAGTTAGAGAAAGGTTTTGATGGTGGGGGTTATGTTTAACCTGCCACTGACCAGAAATCTGTGTCAGAGGAGAGTGGAGATGATTGTGCAAGAAAAGCTACTTTAAGTATCTATGTTTTTAGTAATCTTCCTCAATTCAATACCAGTATTGTCTTCTAGCCTACACTGGAAAGAATTGATTTATTTGCTTTTAGTAAGCTAAAGGAAAATATATAAAATAGCATAGATTTTCTGTAGAGTGAAATACTGGAATTTAGCTGTAGCTTTATCCAGCTTTCTTCTGGAAATTGTATCTGTGGAGCCACATGTTTTTATGCTTTTAAATTTTCCATTTGGTCCCATTTATTGCCTTACTCTTTCTCAAGGTGTAGAAGTAGGTAGCTCACAGACCGAATGAGCTACCAAAATGTTTGAAAGTCACACTCAGGTCCTACTCATGCAGTGAAAATTCTACATTTGAACTATTGCTGTGTATGTCTTACATTTAATTCAACTGTATTCTTCTGTTTGCTTGAAGTAGTACAGAATAGCATAGCAAGAAATCTGCTGAAGTGTACTTACAACATACATCTCTTCAGCTAATTATAAAGTATTACTTGCAAAATTCTAAAAAGATATGGTGAAGAAATAAATGTTTATATTACCTAGCATAGGACATCAGTGTCTTTTCCCAATAGTTTTTTTCCCTTCCCTTTTGTGATGTCTGCATCACTCTGTACCACAGAGTACTGTACTCAGTCCGAAACTCAGCCCACTATAGCCACAATGTTTCTGAAAACACAAATCAGCTGCACAGTCATATTTTTTTGACTCCATGGCTACTTTCAAATCCAGTAACAGAATCACAGAACCATTGTGGTTGGAACAGACCTCTAAGATCATTGATTCCAGCCATTAACCTAATATGCTATGGTGATTTGCACTGAGTTGGCAACTAAACACCGTGCAGAGCTGCTTGTTCAAGTCCCTCTCTCTCCACACCCCTGGTGAAATGGGGAGGAGAACAAAAAGTAAAATTTGTAGGTTGAAATAAAAGCAGTTTAAGAATTGAAAACAAAGTAAAATACAATAATAGTAATAGCAAATAATAATAATAAAAAGGGAAAGAAAAAATCCCACAAGACTGAAAATAAAAGGGATGCATGATACAATTGCTCACCACCCACTGACCAATGTCAGACTTTGTTCCCAAATTCAGATCTGCCTTCTCTTCCGAGTAAGTCCCCCAGTTTATACACCAGACATGATGTTCTGCGTGGAATATCCCGGAGGGCAGTTTGGGTCCTCTGTCCTGGCTATGTGCCCTCTCATTCTCTTGTGTACCTCTTCACAGGCAGAGCATGATACACACAGGAGTCCTTGACTAGGGATAAACACAACGTAGCAAAACCTGAAACATCAGCATGTTATCAACACTATTCTAATTCCAAATCCAAAACACAGCCCTCTAGAAGCTATTGAGAAGAAATTAACTCTATCCCAGCTGAACCCAGCACACACACCTTATTAAAAGCAAATAGAAATAGAAGAAATATTCTTTACAGCTGCCATCGTTCTGCTGCCTCTGGACATATAGTTTTGTAGGTAAACTTTCCCAAAATAGCACATTTCTGTCTACTGAGTCCTTGATTTCTGCTGTGAATGACAGTAAGGCTGTCAATTAGCAACAGCACTGACAGCTTCTCTGTCAGGAAGCTGCTTTGACACAATCCATCTGTATTTCACACAGGTCACTGGATAACTGCTTTGTTTTAGGGAGTTTCAGTCATTACTAATATACAGAAGCTTCAAACCTATATATGAATGTCGTTTCCTAAGTTACTGAAATCTCCAAAATTAAGTTTAAGAAAGATCAGAGAGTAGCGAAATTGAAAACCTATGTTTCAACCTATGTTTGAATGAAAGAAACATTTAAAGTCAAAGAGAACAGCATATCCTTTTGCTGTTAAAATCTTGAGAGAGACATCTGTATTCAAAATACTGTAAAAGAAATTGCAGTGCTTCTCACTGTCTCTTCATAGAAAGAGTTATAGGGATGGGAACTGTTCTTCAAAAGCACCAGCTTGCATTCAAAGCATAGTATATGGAAATATATTCTTCTGAAAAAATGCCTTACTTTTTCCCTCTTTAAAGGCAGGCTGCCAGAGTAGCTGTCCAGAAAGAAGAGCGAAGACAAAAGTTGTTACTGTGCTGACTGAATCTGGGCTTCACTCATTTTTTCATGGGTGGCAGAAACTAGTAGACCTTAGAATATTTTCATGTAAACACCTTTGCTGTATTGGAAATAAAGCTGTTTACCTAAAGTCCTTTCAACTGTACTGTTTAACATTTTGCTTGAATATGGAACCAAGCAGAAAAAAATCCTATCTCCTTCTTACAACTCACTGCTTGTGGCACATGCTCATCCAGAGATAATTGCTGTCAGCTTGACAAATCAGTGGGTGTTAAGATTTCCCAATAGTCTTTTAAATCACTATAGATAAAATGTACAAGAATGTCATCCTGCAGTTCTGAGCACTTAAAAAACACAGTGCTGGTGACAAGATTCTACATCCAAGAAGGTGGGTATGACTGATGGACTCTCAGTTCCCTTCTCCCCTTCCAGGCCACAGGGACAACCCTTTCTAGACATGCAGAGCAAATGCATTAAAATAGCACCCCTCACAACCCTGCAATTACTTCAGTAGTACTTTTGCTCCTTTCTGCTGTTTTGGGGCCATCTATTTGGCTCTTGCACCAGTCTTAACACGTTCCATACTTGATATTCCATTTGCATGTGTATATAGTCTTCATGCATCTTGCCCTGAATTCCCCAGAATGCAAGTTCTCAAAGATGGGAAAGATCTAAGTTTGCAGTGAGGGTGTTTGCATACAGTTCTGCAATACTTTGCAGTCAACAGGTTTGTGTGGATGCACCTTAGCTTTGTGGGAATGAAATATTTTTATCACTTATTATGGTTCAAAGCAAAGCTTACCAAAATACTCTTTAAAAGTAAAATCAAGAGAATTTAAATATGAAGGGCTGGAATCTTATGGGGAGTTTCAAAGGGATAACAACTGAAAAAAACGATGAGAAGTTATGTTCCTACAAATGCTAAGGGATCATGGAACTCATATGGAAGAAGAAATACCTGAACATGCTTCCTCCATTATTAACTTTGATTAAGATAATAAATATGATTTTTTTACCTTTACACATGAATACCAGAAGTTCTGCATTATAAGGTTGACTTCAACTATTTCCACTTCTGCCTTCTAATAATTTCTTCCTTTAAAATGATCTTACCTTCCCATGGGTTTCAAACTGCTAAATCATCCATATGCATTCATAAAAACATATATAAATTATTTTTTAGTGTCCCAAATCCATTTTGTGTCAGATGCTTTGCCAATGTTTGCCAAAATTTTGTTTAAATTCACATCTGGTTTTAACTACCTTGAGATAAATAATTCTTTATTTGCAAAAAAAATGGCTTCCACAGCTTCAGCATTGTAACTTCCAGAATAAAAGATACAGAGAAACATAGGAGCAATTAAGCAATAATTACTTATTATTGATAGAAAAAAGTAAATTAATTACTGCTCTATTTAGTTTTAGATTATTATGATATATTAATTTATATGCATTATTTTTCAAATAGAAAATCTTTTCATTCACTCAGCAGTGGCTCAGAAATGGTGTACTTATATATATGTATAATTGTATATCCATTCAGAAGTAGGAACAATGTCCCCAACACTCTAGCTGTAGAGTGATCCAACTGTGCACCCCTGAGAGGCATTTGTGTTTGCAAGGCACCTGAGTCATCTGGAGCGTATAGAAATCTGAAATTGTATCAAAATTTCATTTCCTTCCTCCAAGATCCCTCCTCCTCCTGAGACTCCCTCATTTGCTGCAGGTCTAGTCACCATTGTTTCCCTTGTTCTGATGTATCATTTTTTTTATCATTGTCACTGACTGCTTTACTGTTAGAGGCTTCCTTCTTTAAGGTACTTATTCAAGAAAAGTTCATAATGTTCCATGGATAGAGTACATCTAGGAGAATAAGGAGAGAAGGGACAATACTGTGGTAGAGGAGGCTCTGTACATGTCTGGATGCGTAGGGTTCTCTGGGATATTTTTCCCAGTGGTATGTGCAAATTAGAACTGAAGGGACATTTGCTAAATATATTGTATTGGCACAGAAACACAGTCTTCATCTTACCTTCCTCTCGGAGTTTTTGAAAGTATCACCTAAAAGCAATGTTTTCAGGCATCACCTGAGAGCTTCATTTCCCTCAAGCTCACAATGTTTGCTTATCAATTTTAGAATGGGCTGATGGATAACTCCCTCTCCCAACACTGTGTTCTGAATATAACTGTGTTAGTACAGTGTTGAAATACTAATTAACAAAATCCTACATCACTTTGTAGGTGAAATTTAGGTGGAATGCTCTCACAGGCATTGTAGTTCCTCTTTAACTTTCAACAATTCTTCATGCCAAGCAAGAAGATAAACATTAAAAAGACAANTTAAAAAAAAAAAAAAAAAAAAAAAAAAAAAAAAAAAAAAAAAAAAAAAAAAAAAAAAAAAAGCCCCACCAAAATGAAATGAAAATATTTTTTACTGGTTTCCCAGTATTTTTCTTTCTAGTCAGTGAGTGGTAAAGCTGCCAGGGCAGAGATTTGAGAATATAACAACTCAATAATATCAAAATATCTAGGTGTATTAATGAGATATTTATACATCTGTAATGGAGCCCTTTTCCAGGCAGTGGTTACATATGTAATAACAGAGAAAAGACATTTCAGGACAGGTTATTAGTTTGGTTCTCTTTTTAAATAGCTCAACCTATTAGGAGTAGCGTTGTCTGTGAAACGGTGTGATTTCTTCCTGTTGAAGTCTTGTGGGAAAAAATAGCGCATGGTTACAGAAATCCTTGTTAGGAGACAACAAAATCAGTTCAAAGCATTAGGTCACATTCATATGTTTTGTCTGACTTCTCTAGGACCAGGTGGAGGGAAATATCAGTACAGGACAAGACCTTTGGGAAGCTGATATTCTCTGTGTTGACTCCAGTATTTATGGTTCTTTGGGTATAAGTTACAGCTTTCATTTTTGCGAGTAGTTAGGGATAATAGTCATCTATGGATCCAAAGGCTCCAATGTTTTCCTGGCTTTGAAGAGCAGGGTACTCACTGACAGAACTGTAAAGAGTTTTTGCAAAGCAGAAAAGCTGATATTTTACCACTCTCAACCTCGGGTAATATGTATTACCTAAAGTGGTTATCCAAAATTCAAACGAGAGCTGACTCTTAAAAAGTAATCTTAAAAGTTATTAAGACTTCTTTTTCTGTGTTATAAGTGTGCTTCGGACTTCTAAACCACTTTATTTTTGTGTTAAACTGTCTAACAAGAAACTATATTATTCTTTTCTTTGTAGTTGCTTCAGAATTTTTTAAACACACAAAGTATTCTGAAGGTTAATTTTCTGCAGTTCTTGAAAATTCCGTGCTTTACAAGTGGGTAGCAGAAAAGAATTGTATCAAGGTAGACTTAGCACTCCCCAGCTTGTCATTCTAAGCCCTCTTGCTTCTGTTGACTTTCCTGTTAAGTGGTTTGTGAAAGATAAACAGCTGATAGAGTTTAAACTGTTTCTATAACTTCTCTGTCATCACCAGCAACTGATGACAACTTCTCAATGTTAAATGGTTGCTAAGGTTTCTTTCCAGGGCACTATTCCCAATTCCATAGTTCTTTTAAAGAGCTACTTCCATGTCTCTAGTTTCTAAAGAAAAGTGTCCTGCCACGTGATGGTTTCTCTTTCTTCGGAATGTAAGGGCTTATTAATTTGACATCTTCTATTATGTCTTTAAAAACCCAAACCAACCCAAACATCTGCCCCGTCCCAAACCTACTGCCAAAAAATTTAATGTCACTTATCCTAAGCCAGTGGAAGTCAGCATCCAAAAGAGGTAAGTTTTAAGTTCTCCTGAGAATACTACAATCCTAAGATCTGTGAAACAGAGTACCTGGTGATTTTTATTCACCTTATCATTTTAATTTTTTGTCTATTTTTTGAAGATCAGTTGAAAAACCAGTCAGATGATCCACTCTCAATACTTAGTATTCCTGTAGACAGTGATCTCTTAGAGTCCCTTGAGTATGGGTGTATGTGACAATCTTGACTTTCCTCCAAAACAAACCCACATACAAAGAAAAACAAAGCAAAACAAATCCCAATCTTCTGCAAAACAAACTGAACCCCCCAACCCCCAAACTAGTAAGATTATCTGGAATGCACTGAGTTAGGGCCATAATGGATTCATAAAAGTAGTTTGAACTTTCATAACCTTTTGATATTTGCCCAGGAGAGTTAACTAAAACCCACACATTTGGAAAAATTGTAAATAAAGGTTACCCTAGGGGATATGTTTGTTAGTTTCTGAGATTAGGGCTTCAGGGAATAATTTACAACCAAAATAAAAACCAAACCAACAAAACCCCCAAACTACCACGAAAGTAATTCCGAGGGCTGAAAGCCTTGCCTGTGTGTAGGGGATGAAGGCAGAGAACATTAACTACCCATACCCTCATTGTCAGAGGAAAGATGTTTTGGCTTAGTGAATTAACTTCCAAAGTTCCTGTTTTCTACAGAACTGAAGCATGCACTACCTTCACAGTCTAGGCACAAAGGTCCAGTTAACAGTTTCCTTATGTAGTGATTGAACACAAGGAATTAGAATCCCCCTTCAAACATGACATGTCCGTGAAGCTACAGCTTGCTGAGTTATACTGAAGTTCCATCCAATATTTTCAGGTGAGGTTTGGAGAATTTTTCCACAAAATTGTCACAAAATTTTTCCATACGTGATATGTTGGCATTCTTCCTTCCCCCAGTCAAAAAGAAACCTTGCATTTCTCATGAAAGAGTATTCATAATTTCACTGTAAATGATCCATGGATTTGAACTCCATCAAAATTCTGCTATACAGGGACCAGCATATCTATGTGAGGTAGATGTGACATTCAGAAATTAGTAGAGCAGAATCTTCTTCTCTATGCTAATATTTTTTATTTTGCCAATTTGTTAATTCTATTTTGCCAAATAATTTTGCAGGGTCTGTTACCATTGGACATTCCAGACATCGTTATATATTTTTCATTTTAGTAAAGCTTTTATTTGGGAAAGATATCTCAGGTAAGGAATTATCATGTTCTTATCTTTAGGTCAACCATAGTCTCTTTTATAAAAGTGCCTAAAACATAACATGGCAGCTTGAAAACCTTGTGGAAGTAAAGCTGTTCACATTGTGCTAGAAGGCTGCAAGAAGTTACTGTAGATGAGAAATTTGGCATTCATATAGTCACAGACTTGCAGAATCATCACAGAATCATTTAGATTGGAAAAGACCTCTAAGATTGTCAACTCCAGCCTTAAACCGAGCATCCCCTTGTCAGACCACAGCATGAAGTGTCACATCCAGCTCCTGTGACATGATGAAAGGAAGGTTTAACACAACCCAATGTGATTCCATTGTGCCATGGTAGCACGTGGTCTCACTTCACCTTAAACTGAAAAATCACACTTGGGATTATTTAATTCATCATACTTCCAAGCAATTGGGAATAACTGAGAATAACTAAGGATACTTCATATACATGACTTCCTTTTGCTGGTGGGAAGGTAATGGTTTTTTCCCTTGTTATGTGCAGTCACTCGTTTGTTCTTTTTAACTTTAATGCAAACCAATGCACAACCTGATCCTTAAAATATGGGATCACCGAAGATGAAAGAGCCCAAGATGCAAGAGCCTTTGAATATTTAAGATTAAATGTCTTCTTCCTGAAGTACAAAAGGAAAGGATCATACAAAGTCAACACTAAAATTATGTAAGTGTTGTTGAAAAAAGCGGTACAATAATTATTTTATATCTGTACCACATATCAGCAGTACTTAAGTCACATAAAATTTCAAAGTCAAATTAATAACCAGGGAAGTACTGAAGATGATGGGTCAGTGCTGTGTGTGTGTTTGAAGACAGAGAGAGAAAGAAAATTTACTGGGAAAGATTTTAGGGGAAAAAAGGAGTAATTAAAATTGTGCAGTTACCTAAAGAAAGAACCTAAATTAGTAGGATATATAAGAGAAAAATTACGTTCATTCAAGTCAGTCAGTAGGTGCTCTCTCTGAGCTTCAAAAGAGGTTGGATTAGGAAAGCAGGGGATTATCAGTGGCTCAGGTAATATGCAGGCATGAAGAGCAGAACTTTAAATAAGAGCTTCACTTCCTCGGTAAATATTTAGGCATTTTGACTTCCTCGGAAGCACATTGAAACCATTTTGTTTCCAAAAGGAAATATTTGGACATAAAAATATGAACACTTTGGTAAAACAATGAGAAAGCTAAAAAGCTTCAAACTGAGAAAGTATATTTGCTAGCAAGAAATCTGTAGAAAGTGCACCCCGTTAGATATTCTATTACTTTTGCAAGTATGGCAATTCTATCAGTTGTGTATCATATTGTTATTCCAGATACTTGATAAGTTTTCATATAAAGGAATTACTTGGAAATAACCGGTGCCACCTGGACTACTGAGGAGCATAATTTGATTTTAAACACTCACGTGACAGCATTTCTACAGTAAGTTGCAATAGGTACCTGAGTATGAACATTGTAGCTGAAGCATTGGGGAACAATATAGAATAATTTGCTAATATTTCTTGATTGATGCAGTGACATTTTCCATTATTGCATTGTCAAAGAAAGGATATTTAGGATAGAGGAAAAAGACATTCATCAATTCAAGAAAAAAGGAACTTTTTTAAAGAAAAGGAGTTGAGGATAATGAACAATTTAACATATCCATGGCCTTGCAGCTAAAGCTTTTTTGTGTGCATGCATGGAAATATGGAGAGCATTACGTATATTGTGGAGCTTTCAGGACTGCCTGGGGATGCTGACTCTGCTCTTCTTCTGGCATCTTCTTCAGGTCCTTTAACAAATGATTAATGGCTAAAATAACTTTTCAGTAGATCTGAAGCAATATTTCAGGAGAAGAAGAAGAATATATATTCAGAAAATATGTTGTGTAACCGCAGAAGACAAAATTCCTGCAAGCATGCATGTCCACTTCAGAAGTGGACTTTACTTTTCAGTCACCTGAGTGAAAAATAGAAAGACCTTCAGCTTTTCTTCAAAGAGAGACAAGAAATTGTCAATCTGGCTACCCTTCTTGGCAGCAAGCTTTTTTGATCAGTAGCCTGAAAAAGTGACACAGAACTTCAAGGATTTTCTGTTTTGTTTCAAAGTAAAAGGAAAAATTGGGTGTCTGTCTGGTTTAAACCCAGCTGGCAACCAAGCCCCATGCAATTACTCATTCACTGGCCCCGAAGCAGGATGGGAGAGAATTGGAAGAGTGAAAGTGAGAAAACTCATGGGAGAAAGACAGTTTAATGGAGAAAGCAAAGGTCACACACATAAGCAAAGCAAAATAAGGAATTATTTCAACTTTTCCTGTTGACAGGCAGGTGTTCAGCCATGCCCAGGACAGCAGGGCTCCATCATGCGCAATGGTGACTTGGGAGACATTACCACTCCAAATGTCTGCCCTTCCTTCTTTCCCCTCTGCTATTTATTTGCTGAGCATGATGCCATATGGTATGGAATGTCCCTTGGGTCAGCTGGGGTCAGCTGTCCTGGCTGTGTCCTCTCCCAACTTCTTGTCCACCCCCAACCTGCTCCGTGGTGGAGTGGTATGGGAAGAAGAAAAGGCCTTGGCTCTGTGTTAGCTCTGCTCAGCAATAACAAAAACATCCCTGAATTAACAACACTGTTTTCAGCAGAAATCCAAAACATGGCCTCATACCAGCTGCTGTGAAGAAAATTAACTCTACTCCAGCCAAAACCAGCACAATATTTCTTTGTTACCATTGCATTATTTTAAGAACAAAATCATTAAATCCAAGCACTAAGGAGAAAAAAATTACATTGAAGCTACCAAATTGAGTTGGAACAATTTTGCAGTTGCTATGGAACAGGAGTTCTGGGTCTGACCTAAGACACTTTTCTGTAAGTGACATTTTTACTGTTCTGAATATGTAAACAGACTCACTTTTAAAGAAGGCTTATGTGGTGGGTTTTATTATTTTTCTTCTTCAGGACTAGGCAGTATCATTCACCTATTGTTTCAAGCAGAGGTCGAGAAAGAACAGCAGAACCCTTTTCTGAAAGTGAACAGAAAGTGTAGTGATACCTTTGACTTGAAATTAGGCAGTGCTTTTTGGGGAGATCAGTAGGGTCAAGATCTTCACAGGTAAACGTGGAAAAAACCAGACATCACAGTGATGCCTTCTGTCATCACCTCTCCTTTCATCATTGGAGAAACATTCCTGCTGGAGATGTGCAGTGCAGCTATGGCAGGGTGCCTGTCTACCTGCCTTCTTTTCTCTACAGTTGAAGATCTGTCAGACTGTGAACAACACCGGAAAAAATTTCCAAGGATTAAAAAAGGTATCAGTGTCACATTGTACTGATTTTGTACTTAATTTCTTGTATTTACTTCTGGTCTATAAAGAGATGAATGTCACTGTTCAAGAAGTGTATTGAAAAATGAGATTACAAGGCTGTGATTCTGCAGATGCCTACATTTGTGCCAATCTTAGGAGATACTTGGCACACATATCAGCATATATCCGTGTGGTATTCACTGAAAGGCATAGTGTGTGGCTTTGAAATTGTATGCTGCACACCTGCTGAGTCTACAGGAAATCTTGCAGGTCGGTATTAATGTTTGAAGACTTTGAAAAGGAGGGAAAAAAAAGGAAAACTCAGGAAAAACGTTTGTAAAAAGCTTAGTTTTGTGTTGCAACATTGCCAAGGGAGTCAAAATCAATAGTAGTTATCCACTCAGCCTTTTATCCATGAATTCTTATGTCAGACATGACCTTAATCAGATGTGTTCCAGCTGTTCATTTTGTAAAACAAATGTTATTTCTGTGAAAAATCACTGGTGCCAGGTAAAGGGATATGAGACATGCACAGAAGGGAGCAATGGAAACAAGCACCACTGAGCTCTCTCTCATAGGATGCCATATAATCCTTTCACTAGCCTAATTGAAGGATGCTTTAAAACTTGCTAAGCTTCCTGCCCTTCCTACTGTTTGATGATTGAACATGAGTTTTACACCCCCTTATAAAATATACTCGAAGCCTGGGCCACGCAGACTTCCTTCATACACGTTCCCAAGTGCTTTGCAGGGGAGCCTGCAGCAGCCAGCTGCCGAATGACATCCTGCTGTGCTCCTCCGGTGCCACCTCCCACCCCAAGCAATGTGCTGCTTCCTATAGACATTTAGAAGTTATTGTTCCTGACATCCTATTTAAAATATTTGTTTTCTGTGAAAAATCTTGGAAATAATTCTGTAGAACTCTTTCACTGCAGCAACGTGTTTTGAGAGCTGAACTCAGCCACCACATATTGACTGTCTTTATGTTCTCCCGTCCCTGGTTGCAGCTGGATTAATACTTTCTTATTATTATTGGTACATCTTGAAGGCATAGCTGGCATGTGCAGACAACCAGCAAATTAAAACAAACAATTACTATTACAGAAAGTAGCTGCATTTGAGTGTTTATTTGATAAGAGATAAATTTTTCCCCCAATAGAAATTTTGTTTTTAAAAAAGATACTACAGGCTTGCTGAATTTCTCGCTGTTCTTTTATTGCAGTTTTCTCTTGGGAAATATCCCATGGCTTATTAATATTTTCAAAAGATTTAATTTCAGTCTAGAATTCTTTTTAATCAAACATTTTGAGGTTGGAAAGTCTTAGGAGAAATAGTGACTGGATGTTATTTTTTTTCTGCTACCCTGACCTAACAGATGAAGGATGAGTCATCAACAGGCCAAAAACCAAAGGGAATACATCAAGCCAGAAGGGCTCCTTAGTGAGCAGGTACATAACCATGATGCTTGTTAAAAAATACTAGACAAAAAATTCCTTAAAAGAAAGGTAGAAACACTGATGCCTTGCCTCCTCCTCAGGTGTACTGTTCAAAGATAAAGGAAAAATTCTGTTCATTACTAGGTAGTACCCATGCTGGAATGGTAGGAGGACAGGGCTAAAGAAATAAGTGGAGTGGATGGAAGTGATTGTGATGTGGTACAACAGGCAAGCAGGCAGGCCATCCTGGACAGAAGGTGCAGTAGAGTAGTTGTTATTGTCTCTCTCTTGACAACTCTGTAACATAGCACAGTGTACTGTTGGAAAGAACACCTAAAGCCATTAACCATCCATCAAAACATCTGAAGCAGAGACAACTCAGAATTTCATGTAAAATGTAGCAGCATGAATGAAGTATCTGCAAAGCATTTGCATCCAAGTGGGATAATAAAATTGTAGGAAAATTCAGATTGGAAGGGCCCTGCGGGGGTCTCCAGTCCAAGGCACTACGCTTTTTTTATTAAGGCTCTGAAAACATCTAGACTGACTGCAGTCTCGCCAAACAACATGAGCCAATGCTTGTCTGTCCTCACAGCGAAAGAGGTTTCTCTTATGTCCAGTCTGAACCTAACTTCTTGCAAGTTTTTTCTGTCTCCCATCCTCCTACCAAACACTACCGTGAGGAGCCTGACACCATCAATTGCCTCCTGCAGATCTGTCCTTCCCCGATCTGTCATCCTCCAGACGGCATAATTTCAGAAACTCCTCCATCCTTAGTTCTGGACTTATCACATGTCCTTGTTCAGTTTCTCATGATCCCTGCTGTTCCCTTTCCTCCAGCCTGCCTAGGTCTCTGGCAGCTCTTTCCCTGAATACATTGACGGCTTTCTCCTGCCCCAATCCAGTTTTATGGTGTCTGCAACACCAAGGATAGTGTTCTCTACTGCCTTCTTTAGGCAATTAAAAAATATGTGATGCAGGAAAGGTCCCATCGAAGATCCATGTGGTACTCCATAAGTTACTGAGCACTACCCACAGATCTCTGCTCTCAAATCGATTATCTAGACAGTTTTGTACCAATCTGCACATCCACTCATCCAGACCATAAATTCCCAACACCTCAAGATGGTTGTGGGAGACTAAAAGCCTTGCTAAATGCAAAATAAATGCCATCCACTGCTCTTCTCCACTTGGTCAGGTATCACAGAATCAGAACATTCTGAGTTGAAAGGGACCCACAAGGATCATCAAGTCCAAGTTGTAAGTGAATGGTCCATGGTAGGATTTACCCGTGCTAATCTCTGCTGACTATCCCCAGTCACTTTCTTCTCCACATGCACAGGAATGTACTGTAGGAGGATTCACTCCATAAATTGTATGAAAACCCTGTATCAATAAATTATCCCCAACACCCACCAGAAACCTTTGATGGTTTGGGTCCCATTGTGTTGCCTTTTCAGGAGCTGGTGGATCCCAACAAGGACCAGGCTCTGTGCTGCAGAGACTTTAATGAACTGTTTAAAGAGGATGTCACCAATTTTGTCTTCCAGATTGGACGATTTGTAAAAACCTGGTAGCTTAAAAACGCCTTTACTGGCCTCTCTGCTGACCCTGACTGCAAGCTCTCGCCCAGATTTATCTCCATCATGTACAATAGCTGCATATGTCCAAGTCGCTCCTGCTCCTAGAGATCAACATCCTCCCTTGTGCCCTTTCCCTGCCTGTCTTCCCTGAAGAGATTATGTTTGTCCTTTGCTGCACACTTCTGTGATGGCACACACAACTGTAGCTCCTCCTGCTTGCTTCCCAGGATGCATGCATTTCTGTACATGCGTTAGAGGCTGGTGTTCCTTCACTCTTTGACCACTCCTGAGGTCTCTCTTGTTCCCAGTTTCCTTCGTCCTTTGTTTTCTACCTGTCTACTGTTTTCTTTTTAACTGTTAAATTTAATTGGTCTGTAATCTCCCTCTCCCGTCATTCCTTGTTTAAATGTCTTGTTACCCGCTTGGCCAGCCTGTTGGCAGAGGTGTCCTTGATCCACTTTTTCAGGTGGATTCTATCAGTTTCTAGCACTCTACCATCATCAGAGAGGACACCAAGGCTTCAAAAGTGACCTCCCTGATGCTGAGACCTCCTGCCTGATGAGGTGCTGACCTGCAGACCTGCGTCCTCCCTCAGATCTTGCTCTGGGTGGAAGCCTCCGCTGTGCTGGGGGAATTGGTCCTGTGGATGATGGACAATGTGCCTGTGGGGCATTACCTCCATGGCAGTGACCCTTGCTACCTTCACCCATTTTCAGTCCCCTTCTGTGCATCTGTTCACACACACTGCTGTGCCTGCCTGCTGTGTTGTGATTTATCAGCAGATAACTGCTTTCATTTGTGGATATGTAATCATAGTGGCTTACATGTACAACAGATCATGCGAGAACAAAAATTAAGTGTGATGTAAACATTCTGCAACTATTTCCATAGACAAAGAGAAACACATTTGCTACACACCGAGTTTCAATAGGGATCTAAATTGTCTCACTGTGAAGCTCAGTTTGAGACTAGAGTTAGGATGTTTAATTGGCAACACCAAATGAAAAGAAACAGTGTGGAAATGACTTCCTAACTTGGAAACAGGATAAAGTTAGTGTTTTTCAAGTAAAAAGAGAAAAAACAGCAAAAAGGTAATGTATGAAGTTTTTCAGATCTATGTAAAAAGACTGGTTTTATGATTTATTTTCTTTGCAAATGTTTAACAGAGACATGTAGGAGGCAGTAGGAATTAATTAAAACCTTTGGGTCCAAGCATGATTGTCATTCATAAGCTGGTTCATTCTGGTCTTAGAACACACACAAGAATATGAAGCAAAACAAAGGTAAATCTCTGCAGTATCTAAACTACCATCACTTTTAATTACAATTGATTTTCCCTTGCAGTTATTATTGGTCAATATGATGTATGCACATCACATCTTAACATTTTTTAAAATTGTTAGTTTTCTTGCCAATCAATGTATTGCTAGCTTGTTCATCGCTTTGTTTTTGTTGCTGTTTTGAAAACACTATTTCTATTCATCAAGGTACTCAACGTAATATAATCAAGTACAGTTTTAATTGGTATGAGTACCATTTATAACCAAGGAGGAGGAAATGAAGGTAAATTGTCAGCTAGATGAATTTGAAGAGAATGTATATGAACACTGGAATTTCTTGCCATTATAACTCAAAAGTTCTGTTTAGAAGCTGCTCTCCACCAGAGAGGTGAGGAATGTTTCATTGTGTTTGCTTTATAAGTGAATTCTGCTAGCTTCACTTTTAACCAGAATACTGTTTCTTATTATTGATTCCCTTTTTCTTATCTTTCTTAACAAGAGATAAAAAATACAGTTTAGTGCTTATTAAGTATAGTTCAACACTTGATAAGTACAGTGCTTGCACAGTGTAAGCATTTACGTATGTAGTACTTGATTGTTTTTCTGAGCTGTTTTGCATCATTGTGCTGTGGCAACACTAAGAGGCCTGAACACAGCCAGGGGCCACTGGGATGTATGTTTTATAAAAAACATTTCAAGTGATGATTACTGGATCAAAGAACTTACTGCCATCTGTTATATTTTATAGATAGTGCAACTTACAGCGTCCCTCAGAGCTCTATAATAGAACCAGATCCTGTAAACAGATAAATAAGATTTTACAGCATCTCATGTCCTGAACTTGCTGTGTGATTTTTTTTGTAAAAAGCAATTGAATGAACACATAACTTGTAAAATAAATTCAGTTATTAAAAAAAAAAAAAGTGAAAAAAAAGGGAAACATAATAAAGAGTGAAATGATAATATTACATTCAAAATATTTTTAAGAGCAAAAGGGAACAAGGTACATATATGTGTTCAAGTATTTATTTTTAATTTATTTGAAGTACTAGTATTCTAATCAAAGGACAGCAAATAGCTTTTATCAGTCAATATTAATGCTGTAATAATGTAAAAAAATACAAAGAAAACCTAATCAATAAAAACTTCAGAACTGCTGTGCTGGAAAACTTAATGCTATCTCACCCCTTACCCTGGTGTGATACTTACCATTCCTGTGTGCCACTAGGACGAGAGAGAGTTTTAGTCCCTTCAAGAGGAAATGAGGAGGGTTACAAGGTGTTCATATTCCTCCCCAGTCTTGTGTCTGCTTGGGGTTATTTTTGTGTTCCTTTGTTTTGTTTTTCTTTCTTTTACCTTTCTTTTTTTTTTTTTTTTCTTTCCCTCACAGCCTCTTTTTTCCTTTCAGGGGCTCCCAGCTGACACCAGAGAGCAGCAGAGTTGCTGGCCCAGCCCCAGCTGCCCTCAAGGGCTGGTGTTTGTCCCCTGCTGCCTCCCCAGCTGGTCGGTGGGGCCAGTGTTGCACTGGAGGTCACAGGCACTGCTCCTCTTGACAAGTGGCAAACCAGGCTGAGGCCACAGTGAGCCAGGATGGACTCTGCTACTGGGGGGGTACAAGGTCTGCAATGTGTTACTGATTACAGCAAAATCATGTACTGGGATATAGTAAAAAAATCTCTGATCAATTATCACAATTCAGAACAGGTAAATGAGGGATGTGAAGATAGTGATTTCTTCATAAATTATAATGAAGTTTATAAATTGCATATAATTTCCTCATATAATTATAATGGAAATAATATAATAATGTAAATAATATTAATATAATTCCTTTTTTCTTTCAAAGGACTCCTGAACTAATGTCTGTAATTTTTGTTATTTTCAAGAAGAAACCTTTCACCTGATGATGACTATGATGGCTTGCAGGTTCCTATCCTCTCTTTAGATGTTATTTAAATGCTTAGCTGTACATATTACAGTTAAACATGATGACTCACAAAAACTTAGGGAACAGATAGTAGTCAGCTTCAAGACTGGGCCTCCAACCAAATGCTGAATTTTCCCTTATAACATTAAATTAGCAAATTCATGTTCTCAGAAGTTCAAGTATGTTCTTATGTTCTCAGAAACTGGCAAATGGGAGGGTACATTAATAAGCAAGTGAGTTTTATACAGTTTTAATGAATTCTTCTGAGAGCTTCTCTTTATGTCAGAGAAAAAACATTTCCCCCCCTGCTTTCTCATATACTGACTTAAAAAGTCAATATCCCTCAAATCTTATAGTTTTGTATGCATCTCATCTCAATACATTGCTTGCTCCTATGGAGAGGGCCCATTTCTCTAGATTGCTGTTCTTGCAGTAGAAAACACACACACACACACAAACACACACACACAGAAATACTTGTTCTCTTGCCATTCACCATTATTCTCTCTGCATTGTAAATAAACCAGCTTCCAGCTTTAAAAAAGAGGTTTGGTTGTGGAAAGAATATTTTCCTCCTGTAGTGTGCAACAGGGATTATGACATCTGTGAGCTGTTTCTGTGAAGGAAAAAAAACTAAGTGAACTGTGTATTGTGGCCTCCCACTGATGGCTAACATCATCCAAAATTTCTTGCACAAGGAGTTAATGACATTTTAGGTGAACACAAAAGCTTCAGAAATTTCAGGCTTAGGCAGAAGATGACAGAAGGAAAAAATATTTTTAAAAAAATTATGCCAACCAAAATACTGAAGAAAAAAAATCTGGAAACAAGAATATTTCTCAGAACATTAACACGGTTACTTTCTGGTACTCCCCACATTTCCTTAGGCTGCAGCAGAATTTCAAAAGCACTGTGATGTTCCTTTTCTCTGTCTTTTATCTGAATGATGTTCCTATGGTTAGGGCAGAGCTCAATGGGGTTTACTGTACAAAATGGATTTGAAAGACAAAAGGGAGAGAAATGCATTAGGTAGGGTGTTTGTTTACTTAGATCACTGGAATGCACCAGGCAGACTGTGAGGAATTGCTAAGGGCTGCAAGTTAGATGGCCATTGTCCTTCTAAGTAGGTCTTTAATTTGTTTTTTTATCCATATCCAAATCCCTGTTAGAGATTGAGAATAAAAGTGACTTAAAGTCGCTCCTGTTTTCCAGTCACCACAAAACTATATCCCTAGTCCCAGGTAAAGCAGGATAGGCAGCCTTACAATTTTGTGAGGCTGACCATTAACTCTAGGAACAATCTTCTTCTGCACTTTGGACAGTGATTCAGTGATTTCCAGGTCTTCTGGGCAGCTAGAAAGGCAAGTTTCTTCTGTGGCCCTGACAGTGAGGCAGGCAGTTGTGCTCTTTAACCCCTTACACATATATGCTAAGAATAACTTCAAACAATGCTAAAGTGGACTAGAAGAAGCTGAAATACTATCATTAGACTTCTAGTGTTTATATATTTTCTTTTCTAGCAGCCCCAGGCCTTCTCAAGGGGCTACTCTTTGTCACCTGCTGATTCCTTGCCTCAGTTGGCTTTTTAACCTAAATGTCATTTGCAGGGCTTACACTAAAACAGTGAAACTACAGTCACTAGTAGACAAATATTAAATCAGGTCAGGCCAAGGCACCCTGCGATGCTGCTCTGTTAGGTCAGTAGAAAGTCATGGCCTTTTACTTGTACTGGCTACATCACATATTTTACTCTTAGTAAACATCACTGTCCTATAAGAAAAGGGAGAAGAAAATATGGCTCAAATAGAATGGATTCAAATGTAAATTATTTGAGCTCTAATAATACTTCCCTGTGAGATATGGAATAGGTTGGGGCCAGCTAGTCTAGAGATGAGAAATTGTGCTGGGCTTATTTCAAGTCTGTGGAATAGATAAAATGAAGGAAAATTGTCTATTTTCTTAGTTAATATACAAAAGACATCTACCAGGATTTTTTTGAAAATACGGAACTATACAAGCTTACCAAATTTCTTGTCCTTGTTTTAATCGCAAACAGGTGACATGAAGAAGTTAGTACAATTCTAGAAGAATCAAGTCTTACAAGACAAACATAAAATGTTAGAAGAAAATTTATCTTATGACAAGGCAGAGATGAAGATGAGAGGGTAAGAAAAAAGAAGTGTTATATGCCATCTAGGATGAAAATCAAAATACTAGAGAATTTCAGAGCAAAGAAAGGTACACATGCAGATGTTCTCATCTTTGTTAGGCTTCTTCCTGAACAAATCTTACTGCAGTGTATTTTGCAGCTTGTAGGAGCCAGTATAGTTCACAGAGGGTGGGCACACAAGGAAATGAAGTTCTGTTAGGCATGACAAGAATATTTTCTGATTAATATATTTCAGTTTTCACCCTAATATTTGCACAATTCTAGTTTACACTAAACAGTGCCATAAATCAAGATTTTCTGTGAACAGCAGAAATTTTCTATAGATACTTAGAAAAAACCCAGCTTCCACATACAGGAAGGTTATTTCAAACTTCTCTGTAACAGAGGCTCTTTCCTCTAAAAGTGCTGCCCAGCACTGGAGAATGCATATGAGTCATGTAGCACAGTGCTTTCCATGTGTTAATGTGGACTACTCATGTCTCAACATACTTAGAAGGCAGAGTTCACAAGAGGTCTGAGGAAAGTAAGTTTTTCATATTACTGAAATGCAATTAATTGCAAGCTCGTTATTCTCTTAGACACCTGAGCTCACAGATTTTAGTCTCCCCTGGGGAGAAGCAGATTCTACTCTCAGCCAACTCCATATTTTCAAATTTTTTTTGCCCAGTTCAAGGCTAGCAAATACCCTGCTGGCAAAATCTTTCTTTTCTCCCTGTAAGTGTATTAAAAATTCCTCAAGATTTTCCTCATCACTTCAACATCTTGCTGTCAAAGCTTTATTTCTTGCTCTTGCCACACAATTACTCTCATTGTCTCTTGTTTCACAGTCAATATTTGAACTAAATTAAAGCAGCATCTACCCCCTCACTATTGATGAACTTCTGCTTCATGTTGTGCTTGTGGGAGTGACACATCGAGAGGATTCACCCTGCTGAAGTCTCTGGTGGCTTGTTCCTTATCTCTTTCAATAGGGATACACCACTACCGCATGTGCTGCTCATTGGTGCCTTGATTTGAACACCTTAATTTCGATCCTGTGCCTTGAGTCATAGGTAAGACACAGTGTTTGGAATTCAGGGTGAATCACCCCACGGATGTCTGGTGCCATTTGTGATGCCACTTGGCTGCCAGCTTCGAGTCTAGGAGGGCTGTGGTCTCATGTGGACCTGTGCTGCAAATCCAAGTGGATGTACTGAACACAAGAAATTATCTCAGATATGTCTAGCTACTGATGTGTCAGCACTGGGTCTTTTCTGCGGTATCATAGGGCACTTGCCTGGCCATTTACTTAAAAACAACCTTTTAGTCATACCTGGCCCTGTGGCAGGAGAAAGACAAATGGTAGTCTGATTACAAGACAAGTGGAAGACTTCCTGACATGAAGTTATGTTTGTTTAAAAAAAGACCCTGTCAATCTATCTGTGATCCTTAACAGAGTAAGTTAGATTTCCTGAGCCCTTAAGAAGTGCCTTCCCAGGTACTTCAAGGGTCTTGTGGAAACGAGACAACATTCAAAGTTTCATGAAAACAACTGGTCCAAATCTGCATTTTTACTAATTCAAGTCCCTTATGAAGTCTGTCAAAATATCTTCTTAATTTTTTGTTAGAGAATATATCTTGTATACAGAATGTACCCTAGTACAAGGAGGTAGAGGTGACTACTTAGAAAATGAATTACAATTTTTCTTTTTCCTGAGTTGGAACTCCTGGATATTTTTCAAGATTTTGTCCCACTGTCATTTGCCTCCTGTCAGGGAGCCAAATTTTCTTTTATCTTTCACAGATTTTCAGGCAGAGATTCATAAACCTACTCAGATTGCTTTGCTCAAGAATAGCTGTCAGACACACAGCCAACATAGATTACTGTATTTTTATTGGATTGAACAGATCCGTGACACCAGAAGCACTCTTGTCAGCAGTGTTGATGTTTTTTTAAGCAGATTTACTAGTGACACGTCTCCACATCTCAGATTCTATTTTATTATCTGTGAGGTGTCAATCATTTACCTTCAATCAGTTCATTTATATTATGCAGAAGTGAGATCTCCTGTGATGTCTAGAAGTTCAGCTCTTCCAATCTATAGCTTGTATCCAGTGTGCAGCCAAACTCCAACTCTTCTAGGTCAGATTCCTCCACAGAGTAAACACTTTTACCCAAAAGTCTATGTTTTATCTCATCATCAGTATTTTTAAATAAAACCCTTGCCCTTTCACATATGAGTTATACTACATAACTCAATGACAGAAACCCACAACACACATCTACTGCACACTGAGACTGTCCTGAAGCAGAAGATCCATAACCCAGGAGTTTTCTCAATCTCAGAGCCTTTTCTCACTTGTTCATCACCTACCTCTTTTGTAGTTCTTTATGGAGCTGGGATTACCTGGTTTTATTTATCCAGAGTTCTTCTGGATCTTTTTTTGTAATCCCTGTACCCATATATATATATTTATACACACACATACATATATGTATATACCCTATACTATTATTGGGTATTTATATTATATATTATATATATAATTATACCATTATATATTCCTATACTTATTATGAAAGCCTTTCTATTAACAGCATTTATGCTTTTCTTGGCAAACAAACTTTAAATAGCACTTTCCTCACCTACTACATATTTTCTTGCTCACTGTTTTCCTGGGATAGTCTGTTTCTGTGTCCTCAGTGCATTCCTTTCTCTTTCACCCAATCACAGTATAGTGTTGGGGGCATTTTTTGTGTTCTGGGTTATGCAAAGTACTCAGAAACTTGTTTGCAAAGGAAGTGCACTCACTTTTTAATACTTTTCTTACTTCTGCTTCTGAAAATTACTGATCAGTTATGACTCAGAAGGTTCTAGTGGTGTGCAGTCAGTGTGGGAAAGGCACAGAACATACTCATCAGTTGTGAAGACAGATTTGACAGACTAGTAATGAAAGTAACGTTCCATTAGTGTTAAATAGATTAAAATAATCTGATTTTAATCATCCAGGTGCTTACAGAGAAGTTGACTAGTCAACATCAATTCCCACAGACAAAGTGTTCTGTGTTGTGTACACTGATCCAGGTGCCCCATGCCAGCGTGTTCCCATCTCCTGCTGAAGCACCTGGCTGCTGGTGCTTTCTCAGGGAGTTCATCATGTTCATCATCCTCATACAGGCCTCTGCTTTCTCTGGTGGGAGCCAATTCTGCTTACTTCTGAATTCCTAAGTCCTTTATTGGATATACTGTTTAACAGCAGGTAATAGTACAATCTGGCTTTTGTCTTCTGGCAAAAACATCTTTCCTCAGCAGTGAATAAGTTCTGTAGTAAAAACTGGTGTTTTAAAATTTGAATGCCTCTTTTTCTACTCCCTATGTTGGATTGTTACAGAAAGAAGGGAAGTAGCAACAGTTATGTGACATTAAAAAGCTATTTCTAAAACTGGACAGTCAAAGCTTTTAATGTGATGTCACTGTTCAGGTCACCTGAGCTTATTTTGCTGTCATATCAGGTCTGACTAATTCCAGTAGCTATAACCTGGAATGAGCACTGCTGGGGAAAGGCTATAAAGTAACAGATTTTAACTTACCATGGATAATTCCCCTTACTAATTGCAAACTAGTTGTACTAACTAGTTGCTAACACTACAAAAATGTTATTTCACAAGATTTTGACATTTTTGTTTCTAATTCCTTTCTAGTAATTGTTGTTTTCATTATGCCATTGCTTTTAGCAGTACTGCAAAGAATGGTCATGAAATTAAACCTCTAGGCAGCAAGCTAAAGAAAAGAATTAATTTTACTTTTGGGGAAGAAAAAAGATTTCATCTTGTAAAACACTGGAATTTATATGTATATATTTACATTTTTTAAGACATAGGTAAGTGTGCTGTCTTTGAATAATATCTCTATGCTTGTACCTTGGCAGGCTCCGGTATCCAACCTCTAGGGTATTGAATCAGGCACAAAATAATTACTTTTCTGACCCTCTGGGCTCTAATTGGTTTCCTTTAATGAGTTTGAGAATGCTGGCTTGCACATTTTCTGGGAAGCCCTTCTGGTATGGATGGTGTGTGTCTGCCTTTCAGGGACAGATGCTTGAATAGTCAAAGTATTGTCTGAGCTGACCTTTCCTGAGTTGCACAAAGATGGTATTTCTTGGTTGAAGGAAAGGCATTGAGTGGTACAGTAAAATGGAAGGTTAACCACATTTTCTTTTTGGGTAGTTCACTTACTTTCTTTCACTTTTCTGATTATGGTTACAGTTACAAAGCACCTGTGTGAATTTGACTTTCCTGGATTCTGCAATTTATCCTGGTAAAAACACACCATGGTTGAATAGGAATGTGGTAAAATTTACACTCTATACTGTCCAAAATACGGCCATGAAAACCTCTAATTAATGAGATAAGGTGTCTTCAGCAGAATGATTCATGCTGTAAAAGCTGTGAATTTGCTTCATTGTATCTGATACCAGGCCTTAATTCTTCTTTTTATCATTCACTAAGAAAGCCAAGATGATTCCCTCTGCTTTTAAGAGTGGCTGATGAAGGTATAATTGCTGATGTGCTGACAACCAGCAAAACTAACTGATAGTCTAATATGAGCACAGTTGCAGCATTTTCACTATAATCATGCCAATCAAGTTTTACTTAGATGTATCTGCTAGACTTTCACATAATTGGCATAAATAAGAACAGGGAAAAAGTTGTTTATAAGAGGTGAATATTTTCCTCAGACTTAAATGTATGACACCGTTCCTCTAGGATCTGTAAAGAAGTTGAAATCTTGCTTTTTTATTTATATGAAAATGTAGCATAAAGAAAAAAAGTTTAAAGAAAGTCGACCCCACTCCCATATATATATTAAATGGCTGATAAATTAGTCCACTCTCTCACATACTGTTTTCAGCACATTTGGCCATTATTTTGTTTTTTATTGGTTACTTGGTTGCCTTTTAATTGGAAACTGTCTTTGATAATGGTACCAACTAGATGAGGTTACTGTACTTTTTGATATGTTGCGATTGCCATACCTTACTGATCTTTCTTCTATTTAGGACATGAGTTACCAACCAATTTCTGAGCAAGCACAGAAACTGAGGACTTGATTGGATAAAGGGCTTTGAAGTTTTTATGGAGACCAAAAACTGGGAGTCTTAAGTCCCTTTTTTTAATTTCCCAGATGGTGAGCTGAAATATTTGTAAAAGACCTTCACAAGAAAATCAGATTTTCTTTAATCAAGACTGCTCCTTGAAGATGCAATCTATTATCAGGAAGAGTAACTTCCTTAAAGCACTGACCTAGAGAACTTTGTCTTAAGCCTATTTAATTAGGATTAGCATATTTATTTAGATTTACTGCCAGTCATTTTTTAAAACTAGTATATTTATTTGCATTATTTAAATATTAACTGTCTAAAACATTTCTAATTAAACATATAATCTGGATGTATATGTTCTTTCCCATCAAATTGAGACAAGAAATAGACATAACATCATGAAAGTCTTTTATCCAGTGAACTGAACATGCCTCTTCTTCCTTTTTGTTTCTGGATGTGGATCCCCTGAATGCAGTGAAAATGCTGAATTAATGGATTTGCTCTTGATTTATATTGTTGTGATGGAAGGAGACAATTTAAAGATGTGCAGAACAAAAAGAAAGACAGCAATGCAAGTGTTTCAAAAGGGTTTGAAACTATTCTTCTCTGGTTTGAACAGCAGATATAGAAATAAAAGCTTGCTACATCAAGATCTCAAAGATACTAAGATTTGTCATTTATTTTCTCAGCATTAGTCTTGTCACTTCTATTTAATATTCTGTTTTCTTTGAGATGATTGCAGTTATTAAAAAAGACAATCAAGTTTACTTCTATGAGTCCAGTCTCTGAAATCAAAAGAATTACATGGATTTACTGCAGATGAATCTCTAGCCTGTGCTAATTTCCTGGATTGGTATTCAGATAATTTGGTATTTTTGAGCAGATTTTAAGATTCCATTTGATCTCCATACTAAAAAAATTGAAACTGGATTTAAAATAAACAGTTTGCATCATTTGACTCATGTATTTTCTGTCAATGACACTAATATATACCTCCAACCTAACATGTCATGAGATATTTGCTTGATAGAACTTGTGGTATGACTCATATTCTTCCAAATCCGCATTTTCAGTTGCTTAGGATTTTTTTAAAGTTCTAGGTTACAATAAGGAAAATACATTAAAAACCCCCACAAACAACCCCTTTTGCTTTAGTGATCATTATGTACAGGCTTGAGAGCTGGAAATGAAGAAGGGGTAGATTTTCCTCTGCCATGACAGTCCACTAGCATTTGCCCAAATTATCTTTCTGAAACACTATGTTGAACATGCTCTGTCCTCCCACAGCTGCATTTATACTGGTAAATTAAAATGTCCAGAAACCTTTCTGGGCACTCCTGTGTGATCATGCACACTGTAGAGTGGTGACAATATTTTATGCTGCTCTCATGGCCTATGACAACCATTTTTCCATGCCAATAAATGCCAGGCACAGTTAGGCTAGAAACCCTGTTTTCCTCCCAGTCTGTGCCAGCTGTCTTCAGTGTCTGGGAGTGATGTTGACCATATTTCGTTTATGGCTGGATCCTTTTCCTGGTGGGTACCTGGAGTGGATATAAGATAATATTCTCTGTTGCTCTGAATACTTACAGATTGTTCATTTGAATTGAGGTTCATCTAACAAGAATAGAAAGAATCCTTCCTTTCAAAAAGTGGGATTGTAACTACCTGATTAGATTTTAAGTATTATAATATTTTGCCTGTGATCATGTTTTTTCATCATTTCGAAACACAATTAAGGTGAATGATATTGGAAGTCTATTTTTGCTGATATTTATATATTTTAAATCTTCATTGTCTCATTTAGAGGCCTATGTACCGTGTACAGCCAGAAAAAGAGGACCTTCCCCCTCCACCATTTTTAGATGGAGAACATATAACCCATCATATTTAATTACATTTATATGAAAAATAACAGGTAATTTAAACTAGATATTATATTGGTAAATGATCCACTCATGGCATAGTGTTTATCTAACTAGTTTCATAATTCCTTTCACTTCTAATTAGTATGATAATTGCCACTATCTCTAAATCAGTTGTTTTATCCATGCAGTTTAGGATCATACTTGACAGTACAAGATAGGGTTTCCAAGGACACTTGGCAGCTGACAGCTACAGAATGCAAGACAAGAGGATGTCAGGCTGATGTCAGTCACCTGGGACATGTGGATCCATTTCTTTGTTATTGAAGGCAACCTTGGGTTTTTTTGGTGATCTCTGCAGCACTGTTTTGAAACCACTCAGGTGTTCTCATCCTTGTGCCTTCTGTTTCTGAGCCTTTCTCAGCTCAAAACTGGAAGACCTGGATAAATAAAAGCATACAATCACCACTGTATGTTACATCTTGAATATAAACCACGCTTCAGCATTTGATATCTTTGCAGAGAGTGACAGTTTCTTGCAGGTTCTTTTTTGCTAAGTGGAAAAAGCTTCTTCTGATCTCTGACCACTTAGGTTTGCATTTAATACTGCTTATCTGATGACTGATGTCTGCTCCTCAAATATGACAATAAGCAAGTCTTTGCTGTTTCTACTTAACAGTTTATACTCATCTTATTAAGACACTCTAGTATAATATTGTAGATATAATTAAACAGATAATATACCCATTTCCTATGTAACTCAATGGCTGCTTCTACTGCAGGGGCCTTTCTTCCACCTGAAATGGTTAATTCCATCTTATGAAGTCCTCCAAGAGATGAACTGTTTTTCCAGTTCTGTATCTGCATTATCTATTCATCCTGTAGAAATTATGCACAGTTATGCCAGTGTACAAATAGATTTTTCCATTCTGACGTATTTCACCAATATCTGTTATATCACAACTTTTCAGCTGCCAGAAATTGCAGATAACACATCTGACCTTGCAGGTGCTCTCTATTATCTTTGTAAATCTTTAGTTGTCATTTTTTGTTGTTATTTTTCACTAAAATTCTTAGCCCGTGCCAGAATCTGAGATCAACCCTTTTCTGGTACAGGTGACATTTCTTCTCTAAATTTGATTTCAGATACAGATGAAGAGTAAATTAAAGGAAGTGCAGAAATACAGACAACATAGAAAATAATTCATTTCCATGAAATTAACCCAGCTTCAGTGTCACTGGGATCAAATGGAAGCTGCATAATTTCTAGTGTATGCATCCAAGAGCTATTTCAAATGTGAGTATTTAGTCCAGGTTTTCTAATAGGAAACAGTGCTTGTCTTGGGAAAAAAAATGTAAAAAAATTAATTACATTAATTAAATACATTAACGTATATTAATGTATTAATATATATTAATTTTGCTTAATTTAATGTATTACTCATAAATCTTAAAAAAAGGAAAACAACAAAAATTGAAACCCCCAAACAATGGCAAGATTAAGATAAATAGAGCAACAGAAAATGGTATAATGAAGAAAAAGAGAAAGAAATATGCTATCGGAATATACACTACAGTAGTGATCTTTATCCGTATGAGTGGTCTGCCGGATCTGTATGATATTATGACACATCACATCATACAACAGACTGAATATATTTTAATGTACTTGTAATCTAAGTCATGCTACTTATTTCATTTTAAATTCCCATTAGATTCATTTTGTCCCCTGAAGAGATCACAATTTGTGTTTCTTGTGAATGTATGCTTTGTTCTCTGTGTTAGAGCTGTTCAGACCTTAACTTCAACACAAATTTTCATGTTACTTTAATCATGAAAATATGAATAGAAGTTTCCATACAATGGATAGAGTACAAAAACTTAAAAGTTTAATGGCTTTTTCCCCCTTTGGTACTGCTTGAATATATACTTTTATCAGTTAGTGTTCCTTTGTGGAGCACATCTATTGCTTTTGTGATTTATTTTATCTCTGGCTTTAAATGGAATCTTTTTTAATTAAAATTGAAATGCATTGATTCAGGATGCTGCTCTAGTCAGCTGTAGACACTGTATTTAAGTTAGTTTGTTCCCAAGTCTCCTCTCTAGCACAGGCATTTTGACGAGGTTATCTTTCAGTGTGAAGTATTTTGGCCAGGAAATTGTGTAATATTTTGCTTTTCTTCATCGGTGGATAAGACTATGATCTCCATGGGAATATATTCTGAGAGGTAGAATTGACCAAAAGAGAAATGGAGCATGAAGTACCTGAACTATACATTGGGATAAATCAGTGATGTTTCCTGATGACAGTATTTTAACTTCTGGGTAACTTTCCAGAGAATAACTTAATTTTTTCTTGGAGAGAATGCCTGCTGCCCAGACAAGTCTTGCTGCTAATTTTTTCCACCAACAGACAAGGTCAATTTTGGTTAAGATAAAGGACATTCATCTTCCAAAAATTTATTTTTTTTTAAAAATCAGAACTCCTTCCATTACCCAATATATGTATATCCTTCTCTTGATTATTAGTTTTTACTTATTCTGAGATGTTTAGAAACTCCCTCATTGCTTTGTTGGTTCATGTAATGATTTACACAGATGCTTTCAATTAAGTTTTCATTGATCTCTTTACCTCTTTTAATCATCTGTAGCCATATGTCAGAAATGTTGGGCCTTCCCTTATCAGTTATTCTTGGGCTGCATTTGTATTTCTCATCAGAGAGAACATCTTCATCTCTGATTTTCATACAGAGGATCATCAAAGAATCCAACCAGCCACTGTACACCCAGCAGTCAATATCATTTATTCTGAGGGTCATAGTTATGCCCTTGATTTTTTCTTTCATGTCATGGAAGCAGCTCCCTAAAACAGAGTAAGAGGCAGCCTGTTCTAAGGCTGACTTTTTTATATGACACTATACTACTTCAACTACCTTCTCTCCATGGCTAAATTGAAATGTTTCATCTTTGCAAAATGCTACTCTTGGTTCTATTGATTTTCTACACTGTCTGTTCATAAGTAATCTAAAAGTCTCTGTCCTCTAATGTCAAACGTCAGTCACCCTGTCTCATTTCTCTCCTCTCTCACAAGCTCTGAAGTGGATGACTCATAGATACATTCTCATGACTGCTTGTAGTGCTAGCAAGATGTCTGAAGGGAAGCTGAAGGGCCTACAAGAGGCTCTTGTCAGAATTTCTCTACCTGTGACCCCACACTTTGATGTCTTGCCTTGTTTCCTCTGCATTGGGCCCAGAGCTGCTCACTTCTCCCGTTGCACTCTTCAAGGGCTTTAGTTCTTCCAGCAGTCACCAAGATCTCCCATTAGCCGGCTCCATCTCTTCAAACTTCATGTCCCAAGGATTCCTCTAGTGCAAAAGTCCCTTCGTACTTCCAAGATACTTCCCTTGTATTTTCTCATCTCCTCTCCCACCCCTAAAATTTGCAAGCCTTGTTACATTACTTTAGCCGACATACTAGAATGTGACTACTTTGTCTTCTGTTATGTGCTTGAGAGAAGGGTTAGGCAATCCAGGCCTGCAAAGCTCTGTAACCTCAGAAAAACCATCTTAGGCAAGACAGTTGACTTTCTTGCATGTAAGTGTTTTCCTATGCTTACTGGCTGTTCACGTGTAACTTTGGATGTAGTAAGAAAACACATTCAGATGGTTCAGCTTAGCCTCCAATGACTGATTTCATATTTGGTGTTTTTGATCTTGGGTTAGTTACTTGCTCTTTCATGCAATGGAGAACTAAGTTGTGTTGGGAGAAGGCAGAACTGGAATATACTGCAGATGTTGGAACAAGTCCTGTACATGTATTTCCAGGCATAAACCACTCCTGCTAACCCAGGTGTTTCCATGTACAATTCATTTAATCAAAATGTATGCAAGATTTTATATGCCATCAAGCTTAAAAAACACAGCAGGGAAAAGTTCTGTCTTCAAGGCTCACATTGTAATCCATTCAGAGAACTAGCTGTTTTGTCAACTACAGAAATTTCAGGAATGTTCTGTTGACCATTTCTCAAGTGAACAAACAGTGCCCCACTTCGTAGTTGTTTTCTTTCATATCAAACATTTAAATAGAAATAAAGATTTTTTGCTTTGATTCAGGATACATCATCTCAGATGTTACTCAGGCAAATTCCATTAGGATAAAGCTTACAGTAACTTGGTTGCAGAGCTATTACAAAAACTCCTTTCAAATATTCAAAAATTTTTGGATTGGTGTGCACGGAAATGTTGATCTTACTCCAGGAAATAACATTGCTCATCTTGTGTGGACAAGAACCCAAAACTACAGCTATGTTTTTCTCTTTGTTGCTGTTAATCACAAGTAAAAAGTTATCCTGAGTCAGTGGCAAACACAGAGATATTGGTGCAGGTGGCCAAAGTTTCTAACCTTTTCTGAACTGAAAATGTCCCTTTCTTTGGTAAAAATAAGTAAAGCGTTAAAACCACCAGGTTTCTAATGTACAGAAATAAAGTGCTTAGTGGGATTCACCATGGGAAAAAAAAAGGACATTGTAACAGATATAAGTGAGAGATAGGTTTCCCATTTGCTAATAAAATAAAAAACCTAAAAAAAAAAAAAAGAAAGAACGTTACCATTTAATATTTCACAGAATCTTCTTATTCTTTTTCTTAGAAAGAAATACACAAATATGTCCTCTCAAGTCAGTTGTTTGAGACACACATTAGAAAAATATAAAGCAAATACACTGAGAGAAGAAAAAAAGTATTAGAAGAGGGTTATTGAAATTAAAATGGAAAATGCCTGGATGAAATAAATGAAAACCTTGCTTAGTATAAAGAAAAATCTAAACATGAGAAGTAAGTAATGGTGAACATAAACCAATAAATACTTAATACCTAGTACAGCATAAATTATGACAGAAGTCCTCAGATGATAGAAATATGAGTAAAGGTCTTCAGTCAGTGATGTAATTCTGATTTCCAGCATCTCAGGCTGAAACACATTGAATTTTTTTCCTTTTTATTGAAAAAATCCTCCTTTATTTGTGGAAGATTTTATTACAGACTTTTTTTTTTTTAATTTCATAAAGTGGTTTTGAATTATAGTAGTGTGGCATCTAATTTTTTCTAAAGAAAAACAATTTTACTATCTTCTCAACACACATGAATGAAGGGAAAAATATATTTATAGTTCACCATTGCCCTCTTGTGGAAAGAAATAAAGATGTGCATCATAAACATAAAATCCAAACCAAAAACTGATTACTTAGATTCCAGTTCAGAAACCTTCATTCATATTGTTCCTTTAGTCTGGATTATGATTTGATCCTATATGATAATAGTTTAACAACAGTATCAAGGATGGCTTCAACTCCATATTAGAAAGTCCTGTTTAGTAAGAATGACCTACTGCCACAAGCAGATCTTTGAAAAGCAAGTTCTACTGCTGCTCTGACATGTTCAGCAGCTCTAACATGAGTCTACAATTGATGCTAAGAAAATGGGTGGCAAGGTTATTAGAAAAAACAAGCAGAAAAAAGACGTGTTGACTTACCATGGAATCAAACATAGAAATGTATATAAACATCACTCATGTGTTAAATATAGGTGAAAGAACATACTTTGAAAATGTCACAAAATTGTCCGGACTTACTTTACTATACCACCTTTTAGTATTTAAAATGTACTTATGAAAGTACTGAACTTACTCTTGCTCCTGCTTTCTTGCTCATCTACCCCTCCTAGTGACATGTCAAGGTCTTTCTAACTAGGGCAAAGAGGGCTGTATCTCTAGGACTCAGTCTGTTGTGGTGACTTTTTTCATCACATTGAATGCCATAGAAAGCCTCTCTAGATGGTTAAAAAAAGGTGACGTGCTTTGCTGAATGTCTATTTCTTCTTTGTCTGTCTAAGTTTGGCCATGGCACATTAAGATGTCACAATACACCTAAGTTTTTTTTTGTTTTCGTTTTTAAAAGAGTGGATTCTTAATGTCTGTCACTGCTCTGAGAAAAGAACATTTTCTCGTAAACATGACACAAAGCTGACATTTATAAGTGGGAGGACTATTTTGTGTATCTGGAAGTGACCAAGGAAATGGTGCCAAGGAGGGTTTGTGTATTACTTAAGTCCTAACTTCAACCTTGGAGGCAGATTTGAATGGTATGTGAATTTTTGGTTTTCCCTTTGCATGAGATAAATGTATTCTATCACTTCATTTCCATTTTCTGTTACCAAAGGAGGTAATGAAGGCTCAGAAGTTTAGCACTGGGATGTCAAGCATCTTCTCTAGCTTCTGCAGGAATCTCCCCTGGATGTAAGGCTATAAACAGGGTTTTGGAGTTATGCCAGATCCCTTTTAACCATCTGATTTAACCCTGCTAGAAACACCCTCCCTTTATGTTCCACCAGCTCCAGAGATCCAATGCTCCAACAGTCAGACCTGCACATTGTAACAGTTCAACCTGGAGAAGAAACTCATGTGGAACTCCACACTACTCTCTTAATTAGACACTAGTCATGGACTAACAATGCACTGAAACTGGTCAGATAATCCACCATTTTAAAGGAAAGGAAACTGTCCTTTTGCTTCCTACATACACTTTGACAATCATTCTGACATCATAGCAGTGGAAGCTTCCTAAAAGTCTAGACTGAGATAAAAAACCAAAACAAAACCCCAAAACAAAACCTGGGAAATTTGTTTTTAATATTTACCCTTTACTGCAACTAACTGTGGTAGTATGTTTTTTTTTTTCAAAAGATGATTTCTACTGGATGTACTTAGCACTGTAGCTGATTTCAAGCCTGATTATGCAGTGCAGAGTGAATTCCCAAGCATTTGATGGGGAAGGTTGTGATTCTCTTTGACATTTTATAGGGAGAAAAGCCAGATATGCCATGTCACCATAAGGGTAAGGCCCATGGGAAAGAGCTATTGAGAGGATGTAGATGGGCACAGAATCACATCTGCTCTGTAAGCAAAAGGATGTACAGGTCTCCTGAGTCCTGAAGCCTAAGCTATGCAATCAGTATACTCCAGCGTTTGCAGGCTCTGGCTGCTATTTCTTTCCATGCCCTATGACACTGACAGCATTCAATTTTCTACTTACAACACTGAAACATCTGAAAAATATTTCACTTGTTTAAATGTGGTGACTTTGAGGTAACAAGAGTTATCATTTACTGATAAGAACTAGGAAGACCAATGAAAACAGCCCTTGATGTAGTTTCTAGAATGGAAAGACTCAAGACAAGTATTTGCCATTTGATCAAATTAAAAAGAAATAGGTTGTCCTTAGTGCTTACTAAGGAGGAGTAGTATACTGCTGGAGTCTGCAGAAAATAAAAGATCACATATCCTTCAGAGTTCATATTTATTTCAGATCCTGAATAAGGAGAGACTTTCACATATCAGAAGTGAAATACCTAGCTGAATAGCAGTTTTTAGTTTATTAGTATTTGGTTTAACTCTCTGGCATAGTATTGATGACTTCAGCAGACCTCAGCAAACCCTTACCTGTGATCTTTGGAGAGGTATGCAGTCATCCTTCAGACTGGATGGTATCTAGCATTTTCCATGGGGCGATGCAGAACTGAAAATAAAAAGCACGGGAGATAAAGCAGAAATAAAATAAAATTAAAAAAGGTTAGGAATGCCCCTCTGCCAGTTCTTGACATTGAACCTGTGATTATTCTCAAATACAGTCAAAATGTCAATCACCACTTGATGTCACCATTGGTCTGTACCTGGGCTGTGCAACTCTAAGAAATCTTTCTGAACATCACAAAGAAATTATAAATTCAGTTAAAATATTTAGAGACCTATTATGATATTAAGTAATGACCATCTATTTGTTGGTCCTATTCAAAATACTGGAAGAACAGGCGCACTGGATTTGGAGCACCATAGAGACACCATGACAAATAATTTGAAAGGGTGCTGTTTATGATTAAAATCTGTTTTAATAGGGAAATTTGCAATAACCAGCAGACCAAGTCTGATCATTGCAGTATGTCATATAAGTATTACTACCATCCAACTGCAGAATGAATAGTAAAGGAAAAGAGTACATGAACAGAAGAGTCAATACCTCTAGAAACATGAAATTCAGAACTATAAGGCTTAATGAAGGTACAAGAAAGATATTTGAAATCTCTCTTCAAAAAGTTGGAATTATCTTTCCTTATTCAGGCATAAAGAAAAATATTCTACATTCAGATTTCCTTTGTTTCTAACAAGCATGATGAGGTTAATTTGCAGTGTGTTAGTTTGAATATTGTCCATTTATTTGGGTGTCTGAAGAGGAATTTGTGGGCTCAGGTTGAGGTGTAATTTTAAAGGAATATCACCATGTGTAAAATACTGCTTTCTATTAACAGGTTGGCTTTTCTCAGTATCTGCCACACTGTAAAACTAGAATTGTGTCTAAACTAAGTGAAAGTGGTCACAGTACGAAGCCTGACAGAGTTCCAGAAGTGTTTGGACAATAGTCTCAGGCACAGGGTTTGATTCTTGAGGCTGACCTGTGCAGGGCCAGGAGTTGGACTTGATGATCCTTGTGGGGCCCTTCCAACTCAGCATATTCTGTGAACATATGAACTGTGAAACCTTTAATCCAGACAATACTGTAGGTAATGACAACATTGTGTACAGGACACCAGGTAGCACAGAAGGCTGAATTTCCCAGCAGCTTGAAACACTGGAATGCACACTACAGCTCTGCCTTGGCATGAGCTTTATCAGTTGTTTACCTATATAACATGAATCCTCTTAGTGATATCTTACCTGAACTTTTAAACTGCTTTATTATTTTACCTCTTAGCTAGGTGTACTCTGAGGCACCGAGCAGTAGGCGAATCAAAGTGTTCAATTAATATGATACATTCTTAGGGCTCTATTTCAACATGCTCCACATTCTCCTCTGTAACAATACTGCCCATGGCTTGTATAGGTCTGTACTCCAAGAGGTGTACATATCATTCTACAGCATGAATTATTTTATAATATATAAGAAAACATAGTAATTCTAGACTTCCCATTCATTTTCTATCTGCTTATTAGTCATAGGCCAATGCTGTCCTTTTTTTCATTTGTGTGGTTGCAATCACTGGAGTAATTCTTTTTCAGGTCTGGATAGCCATGACTATCACACACCAGGAAAATGTTTCCCAGGGAAGTTACCAAGCAACTCTAGCAGTGGGTACATGCTGAACACTGGAAATTTGCTCTGAAGTAAATGGAAATTGGAAGTGCTCAGGAATTACTTGTATTTTTCCTTTTGCGATGCTGAACGAATAAGCTAATTCTATCCAATTTCAAGCTCCTTTCAGCATAATAGTTTCAAAATTGCAGCTCAGAGTTTATAACTTGACTCTCATTTCAATAAAGAGAAACTAAAAAATCAAAATGGACAACAGGCAGTAGGAATAAATTTAGTTAGCAAGCAAAAATAGAAAAGTGAAGTAGAGAGTAAAAAGCAAAATTCAGAGTTTGAAATAGGGCTGGCAGAAAAATGGAATAAAAGTACAGTATAATATATACACATAGGACACACAAACTATTCATTTGGTAAAAAAGGTAAGTGAGCTTTTGTAGTCATAAATAAATACTGTATATCAATACATTGATTTGTATTTGGTAAAAGAAATAAATGATACTTTTAAGAATGAAAAAAATACTATTTTTATTATATAATAACCCAATATATTTAATATATGAATAACCCAATATAATTTATTCATGAAGTTAATAACATTGCTGTGTTCTAAATAGTTTTCTAAACTCAGGAAAATTAAGCATTCAAAAAGTATCAGACTCCATATCTTTACATATTATTTTTTTCCTGTATCATGTGATAGCATAGAAGAACAGTCCTAGGAATTCAGATAAATAGATCTGAAGTTTGGGAGGCAGTATCACAGAGACGTTATGTATTCCTTTTTCTTTTTACATTATCCCTCAAAATATTAACAAAATATCTGATTCTTAGACCCTTACTTTCAGTGTAAGTCTATATATGTAGATATATGAACATTTTTATGTGGGCATTAGTCCGTATGTTTATGTATATTTATACGTATATCCATCCACATATAAAGTGCTTGGGTAGTCACTGGGGCAAAGTGTAATTCTTGTTTTTCATTTTTTTAAACAGATTTTTCATTTACTCATTATTCTTTTAGCAGGGTCAGCCAGAGGGATATTCATGATTATTTTGTCTGTGAAGCAAAACTGCTGTGTGGGGAATCTGATAATCTATGACTCTTAAAGGAGAATAATTATTTAGCTGTGAGTAGAAAACATGAAGAACAACATGAAGTTTGACTTAGGATTTTCCCATTTTCAGCTGCTTCAGACAATATATCATTGTGAAATGGAGTGGTATTGACAGGGTCAAGCATCTTCAGGATGGGTTGTTTCCTTCAGGGATGAATTCTGTCCATCAGGACAGCTTCCAAAGAACTCATGTCCCAAGCATAGGGTGTATCCAGCTTTAAAACTGTCACACAGAATACCTCAGCAACTCCATTTGCACTGTGAAAATAAATAACATACACAAGGTGAATGCAATATCCCTTTCTTTGTACTCTGAATTGTGTGAAATATACTTAATCTCTTTCTGGTGGCAACAAGGCCACACAAATATTAGTTCACCTAGTATGTCCTTCCTCTCACAGCTGAGCTAATGGATTGATAGAAGAGGAAGTGGGGAGTTCATCCAAGTCTTTCAGTGTCCTGCTACAATGCAAAGTCATGTAAGTGAGTCATAGATTTTGTTTGCTGATGGTGCTTCCAAATGGATTAAATATTTTCTGCTTCCATAGGACTCCCTGACTTAGGTTTCTACTATAGGGCAAGGTACACAACCATAACAGAGCTATCACAGTAGAGTTGAACTACAACTTATTATTCCCTTTCTAGTTATTATCATCGTGTTTACTTTTCAAATGGAAATTTTGTTGGGATCATTATAACAAAGAGTGAAGCCAAGTAAACTGCATTATTTTGTAAGCATTCCTGTGAATCTGCCACAGAAACTGCTTTGTCCTGGTACATGACATACATGCTTTCTGTGAAGAGTCAGAAAATTGTATTTTACTTATACAAAAGTTTGGAAAAAAACCCTGTGTTGGTTCCTAGACATGTACAAAGAAAGGAAAAAGCTGTTTGTTGCTGGAGGATTTATGACTTTTGGAATTTGGTTTCATTCTAGATGAGACCAAGTAATACCCAGCTCTTCTGATTCACAGACAGTCTGTATGAGCGTTCAACACACAGCAGACCTGTAGGTGCTCCTGGAAATAAATCACACCACAGAACTGTTTGAATTCACCTTGTCAGAGGCTGCCAAGACAGCAACAAGTTACAGAACAATAAGAACATGCACATGTATGCTAAAGACAGAGGACTCAAGTGCTTAAATGCCATCCCTCTCTCTTGTGGACAAGGGATTTTGCTGACCCAGAAAATCCGAGGCCACGCACCAACGTGAGTGGATTCAGTGTGTTAAACAATGCATATTGTCTTCAGGGTCCTATTGATTACGTATGTGTTGTGGGAATAGAACTAGTTACTGGAAATTTCGATCATTTCATGAAATACCAAGTGAGGCAGGCAAAGCAAAAAAGATACAGCTGTTTGCTATAGGCTCAGATCCCTTCATGGAATCCCGTGACAAGAGGTGTGTTGGATGCAGGACTGACTGACACACTGCAGCTTACCATGAATTTAAAGAACAACAGAATTGGGTAGGCAACACATCTGACACAAAATGGAAATGCCAGAGGGCTGGGATGTCAAAAGCATTGCAGATTCTGCTTTTTAGTGAGAAAAAGCTTAAAAGTTTATCCTGAACAAAACCTGTGAATGAACATGCAAAGGAGTAAATCAAGGATTGTCAGTCCATTCCTTTGTTCTCAGAACAAATATTCTTAGTTCTTCAGGACATATTAGAAAGATGATTATTAACAGCAACCACAATTACCTTATTCAGAACCATGCCAACCCTATGTGATAATACTTAATGAGGATAGGTAAGAGAAAGGATATTTGACAGAAGTTGGCTAAAAGGAAGAAAAGGCACATGATTACCATACAGGCTACCTGTAAGTACACTAATGATAAGTGAGAATGGATAACTCAGCTTCCATGGAACCTTGAGCAGCAAAGCATTTTCTATATACTTCAAAACACAAGGGAAGGCTTTAAATGTTTTGGACAGACTTGATCAATAAATCCAGTCTAAAAAGAATCTGACATCCAGTAGTCACGTACCCTGTCAGGTATGCCAAGAACAAAATGGAAACCATTGATTTGTTTGTCACCAGGCTTCCCTAGGTAGCAAATTTTTCTGAGTCTTAGATGTGCACAGATGACATTATACAGGGACCAAATAACTGAAAAGTGAATTGCAACTGGAGACAACTTCTGTGAACAGGAAATGTCAGAGAATTCTCCATGTGCCACATGGGACATGAAGTTATGTGCCTTTTTTTTCCCTCTATGGAGCATCCTTCAGAAATTAAGAGGAAGAAGATACTGTAAGTCACTTGTGCTGAGATATGGGACTTTCTGAGGTGAGGCAAATATTTTCACTGATTTTAAGAAGAGTTACATTCACCTTTAATAGAGATTTTAATTACTGACAAAGACTGTTCTGTCTTATCAGAACAACTAAGGACATATCTTCGCATGAGCATCCCCAAGTGAACATGCTGAGCATTTGAAGCAATTTTTCTGTCAGGAGGAGAGAGCTCTTGCAGTGCTAGTGCTTCAATAGAAAAGACTCTGTGGGATATGAAATACTCAGCATTTTTAATAAAGCTCAGTGCATCATTATTAGAGGAGGTAGTTAATTTAAATCCCAAACTCTGTGTTTGCAATGCTTTAGGTAGCTTTACATTTACCCATGCTGTTTTGTGCTTTTCTCTGCCAGATAACTGTCAAATCTAAATGCTTCATAAAGGAGTAACCTATGAACAGCAGTTCTTTTGTGTCTGATAATCTGAAAACAGGGTTTCCAGCATGTGGCTTTAGATTTCTTTGTATGAGTTTGGTCAGTCATAACCATACAATGTATTTATTCTTTCAGGCCCAGGCCAATAGCCTGTATTTGCAGAAAGCTTCCACAAGTGCACTTGAGAGATCACTATTTACTTTACTTTGGTTATCCACACATTTTGCATCACATGGTCTGCCTTGAATCTTAATTTCTGCAAAGTAACCTAGCAGCAGAGATAATACTTAGTGATGGAGTAATTACTTAATGAAGATTTTGGGAGCTAGGGAGGACTTTTTGAAAACAGAAACAAAAGGGCAGAATTTTTTTAGAGGCTACCTATGGCATAAATATGGCAGCTGACAAAGGAAAGGGGTGTGATATTGGCTGACATAGAAGAGGACAATGTGAAGTGTTCTTTATGAAAATGATGACAGTTGTTGATGATATTTTTGCTCTTATTGGTCTCTAGTTTTTCCCAGGATGCCTTTCCTTTAGCTTTGAACTAGTCATGACCTATGCAGGAATAAACTGTATTTCCCTTTGGATCAGAATGCTATGACAGTTAGTGGAAAACAAATGCAAAAGAGAGAGGAGAGGTGAAATTTCCATCTCAAAAATAATTGGCCTTCAGAAGAAGAATCTTTGTAGGCAACAAATGGTGAAGATGTTGTAACTGATAAGAGGAAAGTAAATAGTGTTGTGAATAGCAGCAGAGTCTGGAAAAACACTTTTGGTTAAGGAGCTAAGGCTGTAACTGTAATAAGATGCTGATGGACAAGGTCAGTCTAACCCTATGTGTGATAAGGTAGGGAAGGTTTCCTGCATATTTTACTTCTGTTTTTCCTTTTATTAACTTCAGAAATGAAATCCCAAATGACAACTATACTTTGAAATAAAATTTAATTACTGTCTTATAAGTAAATTCTAAAAAACCTTTTCAAACCAAAACGTTAATTTTAATGCAACATGAAACATAATCTGGATGCTGGATTTCCCTCTTGCTTCATTATATCCAGCCACATCTTAAAGATTGTTCTATAGTGTTTTCTTCTCTGAATCTTAATAGTGTTTGATTATAAATCTCAGCAAGTATATTTTATGGAATAATGTTGATTATGTTGATTTTTATCAGCAACAAGAGAAACCAGTGTGTCTGTTAAACTGAACTTCTGTGTAAAATAGCCTGAGATCTGAAAATGTAAATGTTTCTATCACTTCCATTTTCCCTGTCAAGCTAGAATACTATCTTTGGTGCAGGATGAAAGACTTCAAAACACAGAGCTTTGGATTCCTATATTAACTATTTTAGTCATTAATTATATTTCACTGGAATATTCCTTTTGGCCCTCATTTCATGCTTAATGTCATTTTCACACATTTGACTCTCCTTATTTCTTGGTTTGCAAGATTCTTCCTACCATAAACCCATTCCCTGCCTTGACTTTTAAGGATGATGATCAAGTCCACTCTAATGCTCCTGCTGTTTGAAACAATGTGCTTGGCATATAACTATCGATAGGCAAGTCCCCAAAGATCTAAACAAATCTTTCAACTTCTTTCTATACCTTCATGATTTTGTTGAGATTATTAAAATGAGAACAGAAAGCTGTGACATGCAGTGTCTGTACATCCTGTGTGAACAAGACTTTGAGTCTTGTTTGAATGTCAGCACTACAAAACATTCCTGCTAAACATGCACTTAATGTAACTATGAAAAACAGACTCCCAGTTTCCAGTGGTTTCTACTAAATGCTTTTAAAACTAACCACGAATTAAAAACTTTTTGGTGTCTGTGCTCATGAAAACTAGCAATTGGTACCTGAGTTTTCAATGAAATACTTAAATTCTTTTCCGCTTTGGTTTTAGTTACTACAGTTGCTATATTTAAGTACATACTGTATGGTTATTTCTGTCAAAAGGTCCAAAACTTTAACTCCTTTTTATAGTCAAGTGTGTTTTAATAATGGCATTGAAAAGGATGAAACCGAGCAATGAACATTATCCTTCCTCATTGTGTGGGATTCTGAAATAAATATAATAACTTATTTTGAAATGCTCGCAAGAAAAGATATGGCAGCAAGAACAATAATTAGAAAGATGTGGGGTAGAAGTCATGTCAAGATGAGTGGATCACATAAATTTGGAAGAATAAAATATGTTATAGCAAGAAAGGAATCTGGCAAAGCACTATAGGAACTTATTAAGGGAAAATTGCTAGAGGGGCCTAAATAATGAGGAGAAGTAAAATCCAATACTAGTAGAGTGCATGGTCTTGTTACATTTTGTCTTTCAGATTCTTTGGAAAGCAATGATTATCTTTCTGGAAATGGATCAATCACCCCCAAGGCAACCTATTGTACATGAAGAAAACCATTCAGTGAGCAAGCAGCTGCAGCAGGAATATAGACTAACCTTTTCTATGTTAATAATTTTAATTGGACTATATATTTTCCTCAATATTGCATTTTTCCTCTGACTTTCCACTGCATTTGCATTTTATTCATTATTTCTCAAGCATCATTAGTAGTGAAAGAATTTTTTTTAAGATGTGATTAGGCATAACTTCAGAGATAAAATGACCATTTTGTTTTCATAAGGTTTGTAAGTAGGTCAGCTCTGCAAACCAGCAAGCTTGACAAAGCAAACTTTACTATGGCAAGGCTGTGGCTTCATTAGTCCCTGAAATATCAGGATTCATCTGCACAGACAGGAATGCAGAACTGGAGCTGATGAATTGGGAGTGTTCCATGTTGCTTGCTATTATCTTTGGTGTTTCATCAAGGAACCCATGAACAGTGGGGTCAGAAGTGGATACTGTAACACACCAAACCCTAATAATTACTCAGTCAAGGTCACCTTAAGGCAATCAATTACACCTCTTAGCTAATAAAGACTGAATAATTTCAACACATTTTCCGTGGGAGTTGGGGAAACTGTGCAGTCTTCAGTTTCCAAATGATCAGATTTAGCATCTGGGCTTCTAGCTTGTAATGTTGCAGTCACACAACTAATTTTTCTGTTTAATAAGCTATGGCAAATTCCTTTATTGTTTCATTGCATTTGGGTTTTCATTAGGAAATGATGGTATATTTGGTTTAACTGAAGATAATATTTTGATGTGCCAGTGGTGAGAACAGGAATTGCATAAAATTGGCCCTTTTTGTTTAATGGCTTTGTGTTTGTGGTTCTCTGCTGTAACATGTTATGCTAAAACACTTTTATTGGAAGCCACTGTATTGATAGCTCTCTTGCTCAGTCTACTTTATATCCTTATACTGAAAAGATAAAGAAAGACAAACTAAATTTTAAGCAGATTATGCATTTCTTCAGATCTTTGAAATTCAGATGGAGCCTTCTAATTCACATTAATTGCATCGATTAAAACACTTAGAAGGATAACAAATCATTAGCTACATGTACCACACTACTCAAAACATTTCTAAGTAATGTAGATCAGTATATCTTTAGTCATAATGTCGAGAAAAATACCAGAGCTGATGTACTGGAAACAATTCTTACAAAAAATTCTTGCATAATAAATCACATCTAGTCTACAACAAAATCATTAACCACTGCTCTGTTCCTCTGCTCTGAAGTGTAAATCACCCATAATGTTGACTTATTTTAAGTCAGTTTGCATATAAAGTGAAAAAAAAGATGTAGTGAAAGTCTAATGAGAATGAAAATAAACTCCTATCTATATCATTACTCATTTGATAGAACACATATATGTTGCAAGACTACATAAAAAAACCCCAAGAAGATAGATCTTTCTCAGAATGACTTCTTATGATCTGCTCCTTATTTTATGCACATACTAAAATATAAGCTTTGCAAAACTCCTTGTGTTAAGATACCACTGAAAGTGTAATTTCTTTAGTAAAATAAAACATAGCTTTCATTTAGCCTGACAATGTTGGCTCAGGAATATGGAATATTAGTTTCAGTAAGAATGCATTGGTTTCACTGTAAAATAAGGTTTCTTTGGTATCAGCCCTGGAGAAACGTATTGGTTTCAGCTAAAATGTATTGCAATGCTTTCACTAAAACATACAGACATTATAAAACTGTACATTGGTTTCAGTAAAATATGTATTCTTTCCAATGGATTCATGAGGCTTTCAGCAAGAATGTATTGATTTCATTAAAATGTGCAGCTTGAGATAAACAAAAATTCAGTTAAAATGCATTGGTTTCTGTTAAAGCTCATTGACTGAAGTGAAGAACATTCTACACTGGTTTTGGGCAGCCTCAGGGTTTTTTAAACAGTGAGTGGAGAAATACATATAAGTAATTGTAAAGGTAATTGTAAACAAACTCTATTCTGCAACTTCTAAAGATGTAGACATGCTAAATAAATTAGATTTTTATATTTCCATCCCATTTGCATCTGTTGCTCAGCACAGGCATAAATATTGATACAGAAAAAGCATGACAGTCTTAATTCTGATGAATAGTTTTTTCATCAGGTGTGGGTGTGGGCTGTAAGATTTTTTAAACTGTTTAGTAATAATTTGTTTTCCTGTGACCAGTTTTGGACCAGTTTGCTTTAAATCAAGTTTGATATTTTCCTGCTTTATTGACAACAGATTCTTTTTGCCTTTTCAGCAATGCCAGGCATTCAATGACAATGACATTTATGTATATCATGAAGCTCTCCTATTGCCAGTCTACTAAATTAGGGACAACATATTTTGTTGCAGTGGCATATTTTTCTTTTTTTTTCCTGAGAAAGTTTTTATTTTTCAATATTTTTAAGTAACTTTACATTTTACTTTTATACAGAAATGGTGCCATTAATTTAGTGAAACATATATGAATATAACTGAACAATTCTTGCTACATGGAGGACATTGGTGTCCCACTTTGGAGCATTATCATTTCCCTACACTGATGTAGAATTCATATGCAAAATATGTTAAAGCATACTTGAAGTGTAAATAGTATGACTAATGTTTCAATTACTTAAATTTACTTCTGTAATTCAAAAGAAGAAAGCAGGAATGATCATATTGGACTGAAGAACTAGTCTATCTTGCTTTAGTCCCATGTCCTACAGTTCCAAACGTGAAAAGTGCCTGGACACTGCCAGAAGCAGAACCTCCAATAAGTCACACATAATAGATTTCCTGAGAGCATGACCATACTCTTTTTCAAATTTTTTTTTTTAATGTTCTTTGTTGTGTTTTCCTTGTAACTCTGTATCACTTCTGCTGCAAAAACTGCATTCACAGCACCCATGGCAAGGAATTCCACCTCTGATCTCGCAGCACACAAAGAAGTTTCTTCTTTTTGAAGGTCAGTTTGAATGTGCATCTGGTTGCTTGTTTCTTTTGCTTCTTGCTTGAGTCATAGAATCATATAACGGTTTGTGTTGGAAAGAACATTAAAGATCATCTAGTTCAATCCCTCTGCCATAGGCAGGGACGCCCTCCACTAGTTATGTTCTGATCTGTAGAACATAATGAATAAACATTATTTTTTTTTCCCTGCAACTCACAGTTTTGCAAGTTCCTATCACATATGGCTTCAGCTGTCCTTTTTCTAAGAAACCTATTTTATCAAGCCACTACTTGTATGAAAGTTGCTTCATAGCTCTGGTTTTACTTGTTGCTCTGTTTTTTGTTGTGCTACATCTTTCTAGTGACGTGAGGACAAGAACTGCACATTGCACTCAGAAAGCTTTGTCACCATAGGTTTGTCAAGTATCACAATAAATTGTCTTTCATTTATTTCTTATGTAAACCCAGCCTTATGCCTCTTGAAAATTTTGCAGCCTAGCTCTCAGTTTTCCAAATGTGTTTTATTTTCAAATGCTTTCTCTCATACTGTTTCATAATACTGTAATACCACTGTAAACATTTGGATTTTAGATATTTCTTTTCATCTCTCTTGGTGGATGCACAAAAACAAGACATCATGCTGTGGTAGAAGGGTTCTGATTGCCTATCTGAAAGATAACAGTTTTTGTCCTGTTCAAATTTGCTGCAGCGAGAGGATGGAACTGATTGTTTCACAAATCAATGCAGTTTATCAGCACTTTTATGTGTTGCTCTGATGTCAAGGGGCAGCAACTCACTCGGTAAGAAAGTGGGATTTTGCCAGCCTTCTCAAAAGAATGAGTCAATACTTGCTCCTCTTAATTCCTGGGACCCTGGTTTGGTACAAAGCTTTGGAAGTGCAATATATAACTTTTGAGAGGAAAGAACTGCACAGGTAGATGATGCCAGAAGAGATTTCCCATATATTGAATCACATAGGATCCATGAAGAAAAACTGAATTTACTAAAGTGACTCAATATGAACATTATTATTAGCAGAGCAAAAGCAGTGCCTGGGAAGAGCAGTGTTGAAGGGTGCAATTTCAAGCTCAGTTTCTGACTGTCACTGGAGCTGCTGCTTGCTGTGCCATCATCTATACAGGGACTGTCCCAGTGGTGAGCAATTTACATTGCAAGTTTCACAGCAGCTTAACTGCTGTCAGTGTTGACCTGCACAAATCTATGTTCCAGTCCCCTCCTGATTATCTATTGATAAAATATAGTTAGTATATTTATTAATATATTGTTTATATCTAATCCTTTATAATCTAAAATCTCATGGTTGAACATCAGACTTCATTTTGGCTTAACACCAGGGCATATATCTCTCTTTGTTTAAGAAATCTAAAGCCTGGAGTCTTCCCCATAGATAATGACACTCCAGTGCTTTACAGACTGGTCAGCTGAGCTGGAATCAAAGGACTAAGGTACAGAAATACAACCAAGATATTTCCCCATAGATAATTCTTTTGCTAGATTCCCAAATCTTTCTTAAAGTAATAGTCAGTCTACCCTGCTGATTAACCCAGAAGGAAAATTTCCTAGGCCATTAGATTCACTGAATCTCTGACTTTGTATATGACAATGTTGCAGGTAACCACTTTCAAGTATGTTTATAATTCTACTTTGAATGAGAATACCCTTAGATCAGAACTTTGCTATTTTACTAAGAACTTTACTCTGCCTCTTAGTGTTTCTATTTTTCTGATGCAAACTTATTAGCAAATTTAAAACAGTGCTCTAAAATTGCTGGAAATAGTGTCTTCCAGAATAAGTTCAGGTAAAGCAAGTTGTAATCAAATTCACTTTTCTTCGCATAAAATTTAAGGCTGCATGCTTTGAGACCCTACTTGTATGTTGTTTACTTAGAAAGTTCATGACTTTTTAGAAAGTTATAGCTTTGGTAGGATCTGAAGAATATACAACATTGAAGAAGGATCTGGAAATAGAAAATAAAATTTAGCAACCAAAAGGACATATCTTTCAAGTTATGTAATGAAAATCCTTCAGCAAGCAGACATAGTTTCTGGACAAGTGGAAGCATAGGGATGACTTAATATATCAAGTTCATTAAAACCTACAATTGTTTTTAAACACAAACTACTTTGACTGTTTTTAATTAGGTGTGCAATCTCCTAGAAGGAAAAAACCCAGATCTAAACAGCTGAGTGTCTCAGTGGAATGTAGAATTTTTAAACCAGGAGATATAAATATGTGCAACCAAATCAGGGGAAAATATTTTTTTTCTCAAAGTTCATTCTGGAAAATATATTTAATGAATCAGAGTTCATTTTGTCAAGTTCTGTGTCCTGAGACATGCTGAAGACAATTGCATTGTATGATTCAAATTGCAGTTATCAATAGAGCAACTGTGAAGGCAAATGTCCCTTTTACCACTTACACAAGGCTATAAAGAGGAAGTTCTTTCTGTCCCATGGTCCAGGATCAACCACTCCAGCTGAAGAAGAGGCTTTCTTTGCAGTGGGTCAACTATACAACACATTTTCCCCAATCTTACTCACCCTCCAAGTGAAACTTTTGTGTGACTATGGCTGTGTGCACAGACACTGCAGTAGAAGATTATGGAATAAGACTGGTGCTTGCTAATTCTTATTCAAGTAAAATAAGAGCACACAGATTTAAAAAAGCTTTATTACTAATTGTTAAAATATTCCCCAGAGGGGCAACCTCTCTGTGAGGAATCCCACAACATAGTACTAAAAAACAAACTGAAACTTCACAGGCACATTAGGTATCTTTCACCTCACAGAAAGCATGAAATGCAGTTTCTGGGCACCGGGAGAAAAATTAAGCAAGAGACACATTGTGCAACACAGTCAGTGGTGTGTGGGAAAAATGACTTCAAGCCAGAAGAGTTTTATATTTTAATGACAGATACCGAGATAAAAAAGTATGATAGAAAAGAGGATAATGATAATATTGGTAATAATTATAATAATGATGGTAATAATGCTTGGAAGCCCTAAAAAATGAAACCAAACCCCCTTTTGTTAAGTGCAAAGGTGCAGTGAAGAGAGATTTTATTTCCTTATGACATGACTACAGATTCTTTCTGTTTACTATAGAGTACTCTACTTATATTTCTCCCCGGTTACATTTAAACTTCTCCTTGTCTGGAGCCTTTGGACAGGTTTTATCTGAAGAAATAAAACAGAATAACCTTTTTCCTGCTGAGGGGATTCCTATACTGCAGTGACATCATTAACCATAAAGCACTCTTACACATTTCACACCTGGATGTCTTAAATAGAGGATGAATTAAATCATGTTTCCACATCAATTTCTCCTGATATTTACCTTTCACTACTGCAGTAATAGGAAGACTGAATCTGTTTAAAGTCTCTCTTATCCACTGACTGAATGACATATATTTGCCTTAGAAAAAAATAGTCTGGATTAAAATTGTACTCCCTAAAAGACCTCTCCCACAAGCTCCTAGACAGTGCTTCAAATTCTAGAAATTCTTCTGAAAGAACAATTACTTGTACAAACTGTGGTAGAGAGCTGGTCTCTATAGTACTCAGGTGAAAAGGGTATAAACAGGCCAATACCACATAGTATTGTAAAGAAAAGTTCAATTTTTTTTCTCCCCCGTTGAAAAAGATGTACTATTTTATATTTAAAGCTTTATTTAGCCATTGGAGTTTCTCATGAAATAGCAAATCATATTATATACAGTATTTTTCAAAACACTGCTGACACTCTCATATTAAGAGCAGTACATTTTAGCAAAGCTTTTTTCTCACAGTATCCTTCTGAACAAAATGTCCAACATGCAATTAGACATGTACACAATGTGGTGGTGGTTCAATTCACAAAGAGTTGTAGTCACTGAGTTAATACCTGACTGGTGTCCAGTCACTCACGGTGCTTGTTCCCCAGGGCTCAGTTTGAGGGCTGGTTCTCTTCCATATTTTTATCAGTGACCTGGACAGAGGAGTTGAGTGTACACTAAGCACATTTTCTGGTCCTGTTAAATTAGGAGGACCCATTTATTCCCTAGAGGGTAGAGAGACTTTACCGATATATCTTGATAGATTAGAGAGGCCATACATTTAGATCTTGATAGAATAAAGGACTGGGCAATTACCAACTGTGTAGAATTTAACAAGGACAAATGCCAGATTCTGTACCTGAAGCAGTGTAATCTGGTGGATGTGCGTGTAGACTGGGGGACATGAGGGTGCGCTGCAGCCCTGCTGAAAGGGGTCTGGGGGTTTTGGTTGATGGTAAATTTAATATGTGTCAGCAATTTGACCTGACAGCCAAAACAGCCAATCCTTGTGTAGGGTGCTTTAAGCACGGATAGCTCACAGATCAAACGGAGTGATTGCCCTCCTGTGCTCAGTGTTGGTGCAGCCTCCCCTGTGTGCTGTTTAGGCTTCCACAATATAAGAAAGATACAAAAAATTAGAATATGTCCAAGAGAAGGCATGAAAAATATTGAAAGAACTAGAGGACAGGACTTATTAGGAGTGGCTGAGTATACTTGGTTTGTTCAGCTTAGGAAAGAGGAGACTGAGAGGTGATCTCATTGCTGTCTACTGCTTCTGCATGAGGGGGAGAGCAAAAGGAGGTGCTGGAGGTACTGGTGGATGAAAAATTGGACATGAGTTGGCAATGTGTGCTTGCAGACCAGAAAGCCAACAGCATCCTGGGCTTTACAGAAAAAAGTGTGGCTGACAGGTCAGGGAGGTGATTCTCCACCTCTACTCCTCTCTCATGAGACCCCACCTGGAGTGCTGCATCCAGTTCTGAGCCCCCAACATAAGAAGGATGTGGAGCGAGTGGTGAGTCCAGAGGAGGGCCCCAAAAGTGATCAGAGGGCTGGAGCACCTGTCCTATGACTAAGAGAGTTGGGGTTGTTCAGGCTGGAGAAGAAAAGACTCCAGGGTGACTTTATTGTGGCCTTACAATACTTAAAGGGCACTTAGGAGAAAGATGGGGTCAGACTTTTTAGTAGGGCCTGTTACAATAGTGGAAAGGGTAATAGTTTTACACTGAAAGAAGGTAGATTTAGAGTAGATGTAAGGAAGGAATTTTTTATGATGACAGTGTTGAAACACTGGAACATGTTGCCCAGAGAAGTGGAAGATCCTCCATCCCTGGAAACATTCAAGGCCGGATTGGATGGGACTCTGAACAACCTGATTTCATTGAAGATGTCCCTGCTCATTGCAGAGGATTGGACTAGATGACCTTCCAACCCAAAGCATTCCATGATCCTATGATTCTATGATCTCTTCTTTCTGATGTCTGCTGATAGCAGGGAATGGATTAGACTTATGTCAGGAGTTCAGATTGGATATTAGGAAAACGTTCTTCCCTGAGAGGGTGGTTAAGCACTGGAACAAGTGGTCCTAAGCTCCTTAGGTGTTATGAAACACCTAAGCTTGCTAGTGTTTGATAAGTGCTTGGACAATGCTCTTAGGCATATTGTTTGATCTCTAGGTTGCTCTGTGTGGAGTCAAGAGTTGAACTTGGTGATCCTTGTGGGTCCCTTTCAGATCAGGATATCCCATGGCTATATGATTCTAATTTACCAGGAAATCAAGAATTCACTGCATATGGATCTTCTTTCTTCAAGCATTAATAAATATAATTCAGATTTACAAAAATCTCTGAAATCATTTGCAGCCTCATTTATCTTTCTGCAGAAACTCATTTGTCTTTGGATGTTTTGCAGAGAAATCAGAGTTGTGAGATGCTGCTTAATGTCTTAAATGGATTGATTTTCTGAAATATTGAATATCTGCTCTCAGAATATCTACCTTATCTTGTGAAGAGTGTCATGCTGGGTAGGCAAAATATTCACTCTTCTTTTTAATGTCAAAGAACAACCTTTTTCTGTTGCACTGAAAAGCATGACTATTTGAGAACAAACAAAATAAGAAAGAAAGAAAAAGTATATAATGAAATATATACTTACATATATAATGAAATTTCTCTTATGATTTTTTAAAATAAGAAGTGCTCCATTTCATAAGCATTTAATTTTGTAAGATGGAAATTTTACTTAAAAATTATATGTAGTCATGGTACAACTATAACAGTCTTTTTCTGACAAAAATATGTTAGGAACATTTTTCTGATCAGACCTAAACAGGTCTTTCATTTTACACCAAATAATGTCTGGTAGACTTAATGAAATGAATTCTTCATGGGTGTTAGAAGGGCGCAACAAGGGCATTTGTTCTGCTGGCTGTTATATGGCTACATAAAATCGAGTCTTTGCTCAACTGCTGCTTTTATAGTTAGAGTGGACATAAAGAAGAGGAACAAAGGCTTAAAAGCACAGTTGTGCTCTTTGCACTGTGTGCTGTCCACTGACCTGTGCTGACTCCTGGTGTATATTATGCAGCTCTAGCGCCATCCTGCTTTATGTTTTGGTCTCATGGTCTCCCTGATGGGCTTGGGAAACAGAGAATCACCCTTTTAATGCCTTCTGCACCTTGTAACATCTGTTCTAATCTGTGTACTTTTACAGACCTCAGCCATGGGGAAATCTTCACCAGTAGTCACCTCAGAGTGACATGGTGGGGTCCCTGGTCAATAATGTCAGTAGCATTAGGTAATTCTGAACTGAGGTATTGTGGAAGAATGTGTCTACCATTTTCTAAATAGGGATTATTTTTCAAATAGAAAATAAAAGCACAGCAATAAAGAGGAAAAATCCCATAAACCCCTGGATTGGACCCTGCTGCTGACTTTACACTAACATATGCTGACTTTACACTAACATAAAAAGTGTATTAAAATATTAATGTGGGATTAGGTGATACAAATAATAGGTCATGTTGAAAAAAGATCAGAGATATTCCAGAACACATCTATTGAATTGACTTAATAGCTTTGGTTGTAATTTAAAAGCCTTAGCTGTGAGGTACAGACATACGTGGAAGATTTATTTTTATATTTTTATCTTAGACACAATAATGATTCCTGCTGAAATCCTTGTAATGCATATGAGTACTTTTTTTAAGATTTCCCAATACATTTATTATGATACAAAAATAAAATATCCATGTATTTTAAATGAAAACATATATTTTCATTTTAAATGTAGTGTTTTCTGAGTAAGTAAATAAATGATACTGATGCCAATCTTTTCCTCTTTCAAAAAAATTGATGACTGTTATTCATTCCACATGCATTTCACTAATAAGAGAAACATCAATGCCTCAGAAATCCAAGGGAATAATTTCTTTGTTCTGCTAAAGTAACAATGTCAAGATGCTGACAGTTGGATAGGTAAAAGAAAGCTAATCAACAAATCTTCTTTTGTAAGTTGCACTAAGGTCTTTTGTGTAGGTGAATTTCTACTTCATTTTTAAAACATTTATTGCTGATAACTACCTCAAACTTGTTCAATTACCCACACCTTTCAAAAATCAGTCCTGCAGCTGTTTATTTTCTCAAATATTCCCTCTTTTCCAATCTCAGTAGGTGAAACCAAACACTGCACTAAACATTTCTCCCTGCCACTCAGAGGAGGAACATGTGGAGAAGAAAAGCTGAGATACTGAACTACAGTGGCAATCAGTTTTGTATTCCTGCCTCAGCAACCTAGCATGCAGTTGTGTTTACTGACTTAGTGCTGCAATTCTGATTCTCCTTTGCCTGCCCATGGTATCACCAGCTGGAACTAACACAGTCAGCTGCTATGTGCAGCTCTGCTTTTGAATACATGATGCACTAAGAAAATAAATGAAGCAACACCCTAAATTTTTGGTCTATATAACTCAGAATGTGAAACTCCAGGCATATCAATACACTCACTGATTATAACATTTAAGCTTTGCTGCCCCTCATCAGTCTCTGAACAGTCTATTTCCATGGCCATTCAAAAGGTGAAGAGCTAAGATGGATTCAGCTGTTTAAAATACGTATTAGGATCTAGGAACTCTATGGAAACTGCCATGCTGCCTAACTGCTACAAACTCTCAAAGTGTGCTCTACAAACATTTCTTGTATTTCCATGTTAACTAGGTTTAACTAGTTGTCTATGAACTATTAACACCCCTGCAATTCTCCTGTCTGAAGGGTCAGTCTTCAACTTCCAAAATAATAACTCTGTATTTAAAACCACATTAAGCCTCATGATCTTGTTCCAGTGCCTTTCGTTAAGGCTGGTATTTAGAGAACAAGGGAGTCACGCATGCCCAAGAGTTTGTTGCTCCGGGAAGCTGTAGACATTCACAGATCAGAATATCTCTGATCAGCTCTCCTTGCCTTCAGACAGGAAACTCTAAAGAAAAATCTTAGTCATGTTAACCTCCCAGAGACATAACATGTAACTTATTTACAGTAAACAAAATCTTATAAAAATATAACTCCTGGGCTGCTGATTTTGTGGTAAATTTGCAGACAATACTTTCCAGAACAAAATGCATCTCTGAGTGGATTCCATTGCAAGGCTGGCTGAGTCAGCTGCTCAAATGCAGAGGTGATGGCACTTCAGGCCTTTTAATGTTAGCAAAACATATTTTGTTTGTGATTCATTCTGAGAAATAGCCAAGTTTTTAAAGCCAAAAACCTGCTTTAATCTACTTTCAAGATCAATTAAAAATGTGTCCTCAGGCAAACACATGGCACGGAAAATGTCTGCCTTGAGGAATTAAAATTTACCAGTTATAAGTAATAGGAAAGAGGATTAAAAAATGGTGTATCTGAAGGTAGCTGTACAAATATTTCTACCTATGATACACAACACTTTCAGTGAGAAAAAGTTAGCATTGATGCAAAAGACCTGATGGCGCTGCTGCCTGTGCTAAATTCATCTCTCTTCTATGTATGCATTTTGCAAGTTCAGTTAGATCTGGGAACTCACACTAAATCCACTGTCCACTGTGAAGTTTGCCTATGTAAGCCCCATGTAATGCCCATGGGAAAAAAAGTGCAGTAGAAGGATTTTAAATGTCAAGCTTTTGTCTCACAGGTTCTTGATTTTGATGAGTATAAAGGAGCGCCATGAAGATGATCAGAGGGCTGGAGCACCTCTCCTATGAGGAAGGTCTGAGAGGACTGGGATTGTTCAACCTAGAGAAGAGAAAGATCCAGGGTGAACTTATTGCAGCCTTTCAGTACCTACAAGAGAGCTGCAGAGGGACCTTTAACAAGGGCTTGTAGTGATAGAATAACAGGAAATGGCTTTAAATTGAAAAAGGGTAAATCAAGATTAGATAGAAGGAAAAATTCTTTACTGTGAGGGCAGTGAGACACTGGAACAGGTTTCCCAGAGAAGCTGTGGAGGCCCTCGTCCCTGTAAGTGTTCACAGCCAGGTTGGATGGAGCTTTGAGTAACCTAGCCTAGTGACAGGTGTTCCTGCCCAGTCCAGGAGGGTTGGAACTGGATGATCTTTAAAGCTGCTTCTAACTCAAACCATTCTATGATTCTATGACTCTGTGATACTACTATCAACTGCAACTTCTGCAGCAGAAGCTTTTGAGATGAGAGAAAAAAAGTGAGAAATTCAAGAACACATTACTGTCTTCATATTATCTTCAAAAGTTATTGTTGCCATTCAGTGAAAGCTGTGGAGAAATCTCACAGCCTCTATGGTTTTGTACATGTGATGTTATTTCCATGTACTTCCCTAACAAACCAGCCTCAGTTTCACTGCATACAAAATACATTACTTCAGATGATGAAACCTTTGGGTTTCTGTTTGCTGGAGCCACTGGTGTACATCTTTGTCAGTGAGCTAAACAACATAAAAGCACAGCTTTAATATAGGTCAACAACACTCCAATTTTGACTTATGCCTGTTAACACCTTGCCCTGCAATGCAAAATTTACTCTTGCTTTTACAGACACTGTTGGGGCAGAAACTGAAGGTCAGCAGGAAATATTGTGCAAACCTGATTATGAAGAGAAACACCAAAACAGTGTCAGAAGCTGGCAAATTCGTAAGCAAAAATTTTTCGTGCACATAATCATACAGTATTTGTTTCAAATCTCAAGAAATGCAAAAACTGAAACATGATGGTATTGCTTTAGGCTAATGGTGCAGCTGGCCCTGTGCCATACCTCAGACAGCAACTGACAGTTGAAATGTGGGAAAGAGTGGAGGTACAGGGCAAGCAATGTGTGACTGAGGGACTGTCTGAGGCAGAACTGAGTGTTCAACCATGACAATCCTTCCAGCACAGATCCCCAGTCACTTGTGTGATTTTTTTAGCAAGGTCACCACTTGATGTTAAATAGAATGTTCTACAAAAGTGAAACAAACAAAAAAAAACCCTTCTGAAACTTCTTCCAAAAACAAACCTGCCAAGAATTAATAATGCTTTCTTGTCATTATCTGTCTTAATATACTTTCTCTGAGACCCCTTTATAAAGCTCAGACCATAGATATTCCCTCAGTAAATTCTATGACTTCCTTTGCTACCCTTCATCTGCTTTTGTATCACCCGCATTTTTATTGCACACTGGAGAACCTAGTTCATGCATAAACAACTTCATTCAAAGGTAAGCAGGTTTGGAGCCATACCATTTTCTTTTAATAATCCTAACACAAACTACAGATACTCAGGTCTCCTTTTTTTCTGCTGGATTCAAGCCATTTTCTATTGTTTAGGCTATGTGATCTGTGGAGCAAATGAGAGGTGACTTCTTATCTACAAGAAAAAGCTGTCTGATAAATCAAAAAGATGAATAATTTATAGCACAGGAGCAGAGAAAACAGCATTTCACACTGTTTTTCATGCAAAATGTCACATGAATTCCAAATGGACCAAGGAATTTGTGTGCTTGAGACTAAATTCATTGGCAGAAATGAAAAGAGGAGGGAGGAGAAGTCTCAGTATTGTTCTGATTGTAGTTTACTCAAAGAAAGAGGTTATGATCTAGCTATTCTTTTTTCTATATTGACTTAAATACAGAAATAAATTAAAACTACAAAAATCAATGCAAAGAAATGCTTATAAAACACATTCAGACAGCATCGGTACTGGAAATAAGGCAGGGCTTGTGCTGTGTTGTTTTTGCCCCCACACTCAATTTCAGTCTGGTTAGTGGAAGACCGTGAGGTTATTATTATATTGTTTCATAATCAGACATTAAAAGGACCAGCAACTGGAGAAATATGATTGAATATTATTGCTGTTACTACTGTGGCCTCATGTTGCCAACTGATTTACATATAACCTCACAGAAGATGGCTTAAAGGCTCTCAGAAGATGACAAAGCAAGTTTAGTATGCAATGGACAGACACACAATATCTGTCTGAAATAAAAGCAACAGAAAGCAGTAACAATAACATCCCCAGGAAAGAGAAGCCCTGCACACTATTAATGCATCAGGGAGAATGTAGACAAAACCAGAGGGACCTCCAGTGCTCTGCGGAGCATTGAAAAGGCAGTTGCACTTCCCTTCCTCCCTCCCTCCCTCCCTCTCTCCCTCTCGGTAATAGTTACCAGTTTGGGCTTGGTGTTGCAGTCAACCTCTGAGTGCTGGGCATCTGAGCCAGTGTGACTTGGAGTCTCTTGCCTCTCGTTTATTAATAGACTCAAACACAGTGATTTCATGTATTTATTTGTCTGTCTCTTTCTACCTGTTCATAGAATGACAGAAAAATTTGGATTGAAAAGAACCTCTAAAGATCATCTAGCCCCTCTTTCTCTAGATTTAGTGATTTTTCACTAGGTCATGTGCTCAAAGGCCCATCCAACCTAACCAGTGATGGAACATCCATAACTTTTATGGGCAATCTTTTCCACTATCTCACCACCTTCACTGTAAAACATTTCTTCCTTATGTGCAGTCTAACTCTAATATCTTTCAGTTGAAGACCATTTCCCTTTTTCCTGGGGCAATGGTCTTTCCCTTTCCCATAACCACAACTATAGACTTTGGTTAAGTCTTTCTCCAGCTTCTTACAAGCTCCTCTTATGTAATAAAAGGCCTAAACAATTTTCTATTCACACAGTTCTTCCAATTTCACTTCATATTAGATTCATAGGATTACTTTGGCTTTAGCCAAATGATGTGCCTAATCTTGAAGACTTCATATAGTTGAAATACACTAAGGACTTGGAAAATTAAGGCAGTCACTTCCTCATCTTTCAGCAGATGTAATTTTTTGTGTATGCTGTGGTATGTTTCTCTGTGAAGTGAGAATGCTGTCTAATATTTGATTTTATTTTTAAATACTGGGAAAATGTTGCCTAGAAAGCTACAAGCATTTAGGAAAAACAGGCTGTGGGAATTCTGTTCTTCCCAGATACTCAGATTCTGCTTGGAAATATCTAAATATTTTGATATATTACTGTGACCAGTGCACAAGCATAAGATGCAGAAAAAACAGTCATATATAATTAAATGAAAGCAAATCAAAAAGTTGTATGGATCAGCCTGAAATTGTTACTTTGTCACAATATTTAAAATACTTCTTTTAGTTAAATTTCACAGTTTCTGAAAGGAATTAAGAGCATGTAGAAAAGCACAAAAATTAAATGCTTTTTCTACTCTTCATCAGTAGAGAGCACTGTTAGACAGCAACAGTTCTCCAAACCCTCTCAAGCCAAGCAGGCACTGGATCCAGTGGTACAGCATCCTGGATAACAACTAAACCAACTTCAAAATGAGAGAAAAAAGCAAGAGGAGACTTAGCACTATATTTTAAAGACATATGAATGCATTTTTTCACAAGCTAATACTACAGATGTAACATTAGCAATTCTGAACTCAGACAACTGAACATCTTCTGTTTGCATAAACTTCCAAGGAGGGAAAAGACAAAAACTGTTCATGAAGAGGCACTTAGGACAAGTCCAAAGAACACGATGAAGCTGTACTCTAGTCCATATCAAGACGTTATCTGAAGATTAATAAGACAGGGTAAAATTAATTAAATTACAGTGGCAAAGGGAATTAAATGAAAGTATGAAATACATGGGGCACAGTAGTCATTACTGGCCATGTCTTGTGCTGGATGGTGCTCCATGCTGCTTAATTGATTCCCTGGGAGGTGAGGGAAAATCTGACACCGTTTATCCTAGAGTTTTCATGTGAAGAAGGGTAAGACTATTTGGACTAGTGAAGCCAATTCTTATGGACATGAATACCCAAACCTATCACCAGAATGTGGCAATTGAACTACATCAGTCACCCTCAAGCAACAATTTGGTCCTCATACTGTATAAAATTTCCTATTGCATACACATATAAGTGCAAATTCATCTCAGACATAGTAAACTGTAGTTTAAACAAAAACTACAAGGGAGAAATAGTAGTTTGCCCCCCTCCTTAATATGTCACTAATAACATTTGTGTATTCATATGGGACATATAGGCACAGGACAGTGTTCTCTCCATTTAATCAGTTTTCTCACGGTAAAAACCAGAACTGATGTAACAAATCAGACTGAAACTTTTGGATGCCTCCTATCACTGTTGTCAAGGAACTACTAGAATAATAAAATGTAGAATTGCTGTTTGAGTAAGTGATAGCCGCTTTCCAGAGTCTGGATTGACTTGAATCCTCCCTAAGGGCACACTAAAAATACCATGTGCAAAAGCCTACCTTATGAGAAAGAGTTTCTCAACAGTTAAATGTAATTAAGTACACAATCAACATATTCAACCTTTCCTTCCCTCGGTTTTCTGTGTTCTTAAGCATTTTATGCAATATGATTAGACAGATGTGCAAACAAGAGTATTTCAAAATGTGACGAAAAAGATTAATCACTTGCTCTAACCCTTGTTTAAATCAAGGGGAAACCTTGCAGCATCTGGAGTGTTGTAGGCAGTTCCTCCAAAAAATCGGGAGTTTCAGATACACAAAAAAGTACCCAAAGTGAAAAGGAATGTAGGAAGACATTTTTCCTCCTGGTGACTTATTTCCCAGCTGCTTAACTGCAAAGTGCATTTTCTGAACTATCTATTAGCCACTGCCAGATAAAGAGGACAGTACAATCTATTAGCATACTGGTCCAACTAGTATAGCACTGACTATATTCTGATGTTAATTTTAAACACTTTAAGGCTTTAACACTTGAGGTTAACTCTCAGTCCCAAGTCTGTCTTGCCAGGAGAGGAAGGATCCATCTGCTCAGTACACATCCCTACCTGACATCTGCCTCACAGGGCTTACGGCACAAGACGGAACCTCACCACATTAGTGGTCTTGGCATTTGAACAGCACACTCAGAGCTTCTTTGTTTCAGCTAGGAGGGGATAGCTCATAATGGTGCTGTTTGTATGTGCCGGGTGCCCAGATCCAGATTCACGGCTGCTCAAGTCAGCGGTGGTGGAATGAAGATCCCCGCAGAGCTTGACCCCAGATTCCACTGAAAGGTCTCTGGTGCTATTCTGGCAAGAGCCATGAGTGAAGCAGTCAGTGCATGTAGATTAATCTATGTGAAACTGTGCTGCAGACAATGAACTGTTGTCATAAAATCCTCCACAGGCATTTCAAAGAGATTTTTTCCAGAGTTTGTGCACAATACACCCCTTGTTTAATTCACATAAGGAAACTTCTTGCATGCACATTTGAAAAGCCTTTTACACTTGCCTGAGCTATAGAAAAACAACAAAAAAGGGCTATCTTTTAAAGTGAAGACATGATATTTTTATAACATTCAAGAGGAAATGACCTTACCAGAGGGTATGGTCCCATCACCTGTATAACACAATGGTGTTCTTGTGGAAGTGGTTAATATGAGAGCAAATTTCAAAGCTGATTCCTTGAAAAGGCAATTGCTATCTTCACAAATCTTAGTAAACCTTTTACTTAAATCTAGATATTTTGTTCCATTCCACTTGCAAACCTAAGGAGCAGATCCCTCCCTCAAGGACCTTCTCCAGCTGCATCTCTCAGGTTTGAATGACTGCTGCCCTGCTCATCATCTACTGACCAGTGCAGGGTGCCTGCCATAGTGGTGAATGATTAGTGCCTTGTAGTCACCATTTCATACAGTTCTGCAGAGGTGTATATCAGCTGCACAAGGTTCAGTGACAGAGTATCCTCAGCCTGGGTTTTATAATTTTCCATGCAGCTGAGCCAGGCTGCTTCCCTGACCTTGTATTTCTCTCTCCCTCCTCTCTCTGCAGAGTGCCTGGTTCTTCACTGTCCCTGCCCGCAATCTTGCCACTGTTGGTGCCAGAGCCTTCCCAACTGCTGCTTCTGCCATCTGGAACAGCCTTCTTATATCTCACTGCTTCAATGCCCCTCTGTTCAAATCTCTATTCTTTCCTCCTCATCTATTACTACATAATTTTTCTCTTTCCCACTGCTCTTACTTACTTTTTAACTCTGTAATGTCCCTTGGGCTCCAGCTTGCTTAAAGTATACTAAAATAAGAAACAATTTACTCAATTATGCTTGATATTTACTCTGAATCTGAGGGGGAAGGGGGCATGGGATGGGGTGGGGGCAGTAGCGAGGGAGAAAAAAAAGGAAAATAAATAGAGGTTAAGATGTAAATAGAAAAAGAACTAGAAAATTTCCATGACTACATTGGTACTTATTTTAAAAGGATTTCTCTTATTGGAGAGGCTGCTCATGATAGTACAGCTGGAAGTAGGTAACTCCAACCTTTCTGAATGGCTGTGTTGTGTTAAATCCAGCTTACTCTCTTTTCTGCTTGGTTTGAGTAACTTTTGATAGCACACTGTTCTTGCTCATCCCAGGCCCATGCTTGGAGGCAGGTAGGTTTCTGAGCAGCTACCTGACATTTATACTCCTTGGCTGCTTTTCCTTGCCCTTGCCAGGATACAGGATTCTGGAACCTGACTGGCATGACAGAGAACCAAAGCTCCTGAGTACATTGTCCCTTGCACTCCCAGCAGCAGTAAAAGAATGCAGAGTAAAAGGATGCATTCTGGAAGAGTTCTGTCCCCACATTAGGATTTTGATTACACAGAAACGTCTCTGCAACAAATATAAAGATATGATAGTTTGGTGGTGGGGCTTTTTTTCCTTGTAAAGTCCATATCTAAATGTGTTAAATGTATGTATTGATTATGTGGCTCATTTTATAGCTCATTTTATCAGAAGCATCTGACAAAGTGAGTTCCTATAATTATGTAGGTAACTGTGGGGTTTACTGCCTGAGGGCCATATTAACTACTCCAGAATTTTCCATGAGGAAAGGCTTAGAAACTGTTTGCAAAAGTGTATATGGCACAGAATGCATAGGATTTTACTACATGCACTACAGGTAGCTGTGGGATAGAATCAAACAGAAAGGTACCTCATATGGTTCTCTGTATATAGTGGGATAAAAATACTTTACAGTATGCGTTGTGGTCCCTGTCACTCCCTGATTGCCTGGATAAGGTGACCTGCCTTAGTTATCCTCTGGCTGACAGACCTGTATGTTCACACAAATCTTTGGGTGAAAATCCAGTACATGCCATGGTTTCACATAGGAAATACACCTCCCAGATCCCCCACTGAAATCTAATTTTTACATCCACTATTCACAATGAGAAAGTTCAGTTTTTAAAAACTTATTTGTGATTTCACATGCATCACAAATATGCAACATAATTCATTAGCATAGATATGTATAAGTTTTGCCACCCCCAGTGTTCCAGTCTGGGTTCTGTTACAGCAAATGATTTCTTTGTGTTTTTTGAGCAACATAGCTGAATAGAGTTCTCATAGTTAAAGAGCAGATGCTGACTTATGCCTACATTTTTTTCTGATCAAATTTGCAAGCTGTCTAGGCCACTATCACAGTTACAAACACAAATCCAGTATTTGCTCCTAATATTTGCTTCTTAAATGATTACACATCATTGGTAATTTGCACTAATCTTCAGAAAATTCATGCACATGCAGTTACACAAGTTGCACAGATGAGTTAAGTTTCGTTTCTTAAAATGTCACGATGTGTACCCTAAAACAGATGATCAATTCTAGCTTTGGGACAAGTTATACTTAAAATATCCCATAGATCAGCTAACCACAAAGAAGTGAAAAAACACACTAATGTGGGAAATCAAAATTAAAAGTTAAGCTGCTACTCACATAAATGAAAAATGGCTTTTAAAAATTGACACTGTACCATTATCAATTACGTCATCCGATCATATGAAGAAAAACAAAATCAGTTTTTAGCAGAACATGGTTGACACTGCTAATGATATAACAGCAAAAAACCATGGTGTAAGAAAGAAATCTCTAACGCAGACACGTTGTGTCTAAGCAGGAGCCTGGATGAGCCATGGTGGCCCACTCAGGGTTAAATCTTGAAGTATTCTGAGTTGGTGTGCAGAACTCAAACAGAGAAGAAGCAGGGAGGCCTTTTCTGCAGTGCTGGGGGACATGTGGGAGGAAGCCAAGACAGAAACTGCAGGCTGCTCAAACAAGACTTGTGGAAGACACACATAGTGAGGAAAACAAATGAGGAAATGATCTTTATTCAGAGGTAGTTCTGAATGGATAAGACATAACAACATCTCACTAACTGTAGATTGGGTACTACACACTAACACAGGTCACACTGAATCTGATGGTGACATATCGAATGTATCATACTTAGCAGTCACTAGGAATGGAGCGTGTGTTTCTGTCTTACCTTCAGTCTCTTAATGATGTCTACATGTTTAAATGGGTAATTCCAGCTTCTTAAACCTACATGTACATATCCCTCTTCCATACATTCAAGATGTGAGACAAGTGGTTGAGAGTCATTCATCACAGGGTCATATTCTTTGCCTCACTGCAGCTTGGTGACATCTGCAAATCTATGACACTAATGCAAAAAATTTAGCAGTGCACTACAAAATAACAGACTGTTGAAAAAAATGAGCTTGTTTAATACTGCCTTGATCAATGTCAATGCCTAGGAAATAAAAAGATTTTTCAGAGAATCAAGCCTCAGTCTTTTTAAGTGCCTGTGTTCGATCAAAAAACCATGCAGCAGTCTTTGCAGTAATTTTTCTGAATATTTGTTGGTGAGGGTTCAGTTGCAGCACTCTCTATGTATTTGCACTTGTTCCCAAAGTCTACTTTTCAGCTGATTGCACTTGCCTTGTTGAAGGGGTCCCAGAATTAATTATTTTGTCTCTATCGGTAGCATTGCTCTAGAGTTTTCTAGACTTCAAGAGAGTAGTTAGCTTAAAAAAGATAACCAGACCTAGAGAGGTGGTAATAAAAGGACATGAATATTCAGGAGGCAATTTAATTTCAAGCTCTGTAATTGAATATATACATAGATATTTGCTAGAAAATGAACCTAGCTCCTTAAAAAAAAAATTAAAAAATCAGTGAATATCCTTCAGACAGAAATATTTTCAGTCACCTTCATAGTCCAAGTTAGACTGGAAAGACCACAGCAGAAAATTCTATAGCTCATTTGCTTGATGCTCCCAGTACCAACTTAATGTCACTTTCAAGTCACTAACTGTATAAAACATTACTCAAGTAATTCACTCCTGAATTTTCAAATTAAAAGGATTTGGGAGGGTTATTTTTTGTTTGTTTGTTTTTTTATTTTTGGTTGGGGTTGGTTTTGGTTTTTTAAGTGTTTCAGTTCAGGAGTCTGTCTTAAGAATGACGGCATATAGCTACACAAACAAATTAACATAAAGGAAATCTATCTGTATATATTTTTTTAAGTGCTATGTGATATATATACATCTGCATGCTTTTACCCCACAACACACAAAACAGTTCATCCCTTGCTGAATGTGGAGTATTCTACCTTACAATTTAGTTTTCAGAAAGATCATGAAACAGCTGTTGTGTTCAGTTGATGATTCTGTGGAAACATACACCCACAATTTGTGCTAAAGGGTCACTGTGCAACAGGCACTGATTTCACTGATTTGTAACAAATTTTGCTCTTCTCACTTTAGTGAGTTGTACATTTCTGAAAATTTTAGCTTGTTCTATTTTAAAGTTAATTGACCTGACTTTTTCTTGCCTTAAAAGAATATGTTTTTCATTTATTAGTTAAATATGAAATTGTATTCTGGTTTTATATTTATTAGGCTGGATGTCTAAAAATTTGTCAGTTCAGATTTTTCACAATTCAGCAAGTAACAAATCCCTTTTTCTTCTTTGACGTTTACAAAATTTTTCAGTCTAATTAGATAGTGCCAGAACTAATATGAAGAATGAAATGGAGGATAGCCTGAAATGTGATTTTGTTTCATCACAGAGATGTAATGTACCAACATGAAACAGAAATTTAAAAAAAGAACTAAAGGTTTTCACTACAAACATTCTCTATCAATGAGAGAGCTATCTACATGGAGTTCAAACTCTGCAGACAAGTTGGCCTTACACAGTAATTGCGACCTTCAACACCATCCATCTGCTACAGTGCAAATCAGAAACCAAAAGATCCAACTTTACACTGATGAGATAATTTTGATATCTTCAGTTCTAAACATTTCTTCTGCACTCTCTGGTTCTGTCTAATTAATCAGTATCAAGGAAAAAAAATCACAGGCATTATAGATGCTTCTTTCCTATTTCTATTGCTGCACTATAACAGCTCTTTATAAAATGGGTGAATTGTAACACCTCAGTTACAATAATCAGTCAATAAAACTGGATAGAACAAGTGGCATGGGGGCAGAAATGTAGGTGCCCAGCACACACAGAGGGTGCTAGGCAAGATTTCCAGAAATCAAAAATTTTGAAATTTTGGGAGCCTTTGTTTTGAAGAATCTCAGGAAAAGTCTTTCATTTCTTTGGGAACCGTTTCACAGATGTACATTACCTGTTATAGATACGCTTTTGAAGTCAGTGAGAGCGCAAATCAGTTCTCTATTGGTGTTTTTTATGAACAGCAATGTTCATGACACTGTGCAAATTTAGGCATTATGAATATTCCTATTCACTTCCGTGTTTTATTTCTTCTCAACAAAAGCATCTGACCACAGAATAATAGTGTAGTGAGATAAGTACCCTGAGCTACTAAAAAGTGGATGCTTTGTCCCCAGACAAGCCCTGCTGAGAAGAACAGTTAAATTACAATTGCCTTTTCATGTTTACTTCCTAGAAGTACCCACCTTCTTTGACTCAACCCCATGTACGCAGAGATTATTGGTACAACACCTTAAATAACATTTACTTACATGACTATAGTGTCCTAAGATACACTGAGGGCTCTGGACAGAAAATTTCAAAAGAAAAATCCAGATGGTGCACCTGTTCTAATGGGTCCATAAAGCCTTTCTTGAAACATTTTGCCCTTTAAGTAAAGAAAACAGAGAGACCCCCAGTTGATTCTGCTTTTAAGAGGCTTGTTCTCGGTAAGCAAAGAAACGTGACTACACCAATAAGTGACAGTAACCAAAGCATTGCAAAAGAAGGATCCAGAACTATGGTGAAACATACTGAAAAGGAAAAAACAAACATATTGGGAGAGGATGTTTTAACAGAACACATGCCCATTTGTTCAATAAATTGCCTTGTTTGTTTTGAAAGACGATATGAGACACTGTCACATTTGAAAGCCATTATCATAAATAGTAGTAGAAATGTTCCCTTTGCACAGTTTTAGAGTAATGATGGATTTCTATGTATAGAATTCATTATTTTCTACTACGAAATAAAGTTAATGTGGGCTTTAAATGGATGGTTTTGAGTACTGAGTGTTGAGGAGTTCTGTCTTGTCATACATTTGTTTGGATGTAGGTAATTAGCTGCTCCGCTAATTCCCTAGTCATGTATAAAGAATCTCCTTTTCTTAAATGTGTGAGACCAGCAACTCACTTACTGAAGAATTGCGATAGAGAGATTATTTGGTTTGGAATCTCAGTTAAGAAAATGCTATTATTTCTGTGTGCATTTTACTTGAGTAAAAGTACCTGATATTTGTTATTCTGTAGGAAAATGTTGACAAGGAAAGAAAACAGAGCTTGAAGACTCAATTGCAACATTGATGTTATTGCAATGTCAGTTGTTCTCAACAACATATGGCGGAGTTTTTCTTCAATTAAAAAGTGTACAAAACAATCAATTTCTGTGATTTAGTTATTATATCAGATTATAAATCAGAATTAATGTGAACGCCATACTTAATATCTCTGCTTATAAATTTGAAGTGGCAATTTAGAATTAAAACATTTCTTGGTAGGCTAGATCTGTGAATGGCTCTTTAGCTCACATTCAGTAATTTGGATTACAGAACCTAATCAGCATTTTAATCATTTATTGGAATTACTCAATAATGAAAAAGGCGTGAAGAGGAAAGGGGTGCATTATCAACCTATATTAAGCAAAAGCATTAGTAATTGCCCTGACCCACTAGTTTTTTATTTTCTACTATGATAAATGCATTTTCTTTCATTAATATTCTGTGCCAAAACTTATCAGTATGACTCTCATTCTCACTGTTTGAAGTAATTTCTTGTGAAAGATGTGCACAATGACATTTTTCATATAGAAACGAACTATCGAACTGACTTTTCCACTATTTTATGTTCCCTATTCCATATGACCCACTTTATTGGCATCAATGTAAAATGTCACAGTAAGTTGAATGCTATCACTAGAACCATACCTAATTCTTCATAACTCTTTTGAAATGAAGTATCAAAGCCACACTTGGTACATGTCTTGTTTTTCACAGTAGTACACAGACACATAAATCTTTCAAGATTATGGCTAACAAACAACTCCATTTTGTTGCTAAGTCCTTTGAATCATAGGTTTCAGTACTTCCAGGCCTGCAAGTATCACCAAAAGAGAAATGAGTAACTGGAAAGCAAAACACTGGAAATTAAATCACTGGAGTAAGAAATAAATTTGGATTTCAGCACCTCAGAGGGTTGGAATACTTTGGATCTTGGTAACTATTGACCCAGTATAAAACTTTAGCTTACAGAATTCAGAATGTCTTGAAATAACTGGGGGGCTTAATGTCAAATTTACAAATATTCCCATCTCAGTCAACACTGATGTGCGTAAATTGATGCGTTTAATACAAAATCCTTATTTTTGAAACTGCCAACAAATGATAACATAATAGTACCACTGAATAAGATAGAAGTCTGTGAGAAAGATTTAATTCAAATTATAGTAACTCCTTCACCATTTCAGATAGCAATCTAATTAGACACTTCCATATGCAGTAGTATAAATTTAACCCGAACCTGAAAACTAAGCTCAGGCGACATCTGTGTTAATTATACTCTGACAATTATTCAGTTAGTAAACAGAAGCAAGAAAATTAGTTAAGGAAAAGCATGGCATTCAGTGAAAATCACTGAAAATAAAATATTTTAAATCAGATGTAGGTTTATAATGTATTGCAAATATGCCATGTGAGATAGATAAGAAAGCAATTTTAATGTCATAATTGGTTACTTAGATTATATCAAGCATCTCATGAAGTGGAAAACAAATTGTTTAAGAGGATTGCAACTGTAGTTGATTACATAGCTTATATAAACGATCATAGTGTCTTTATTTCCTGGTTTCTTATGAATATATTTTAATCATAGTATGAAAAGTAAACCAAATAGATGGTAAAGTTCCCGTTTTTCTGCTAATATGAATTTCATGCTCAATGAGAAACATAACTCAACCTATGAACTCTTGTCACCAAATTTCACAAGCCGGGACCATGTTGTATATTTAAATTTAAACAAACAAACAAATCCCATCACCCAATCAATCAGCTATTCAGCCCATTTGATATGTTACATATCGTGCATTTTAAGCTTTGTCAAAACATAAAATGGAAATCAACATTAGAAGATCATTTTGTTGGAACTTTCCCAACATACTGAAAAAACTAGATATGTAAGAGGGAAGAGTTATGCCAACATGAGAAAAAGTTTAAATGTTCATGGTTTCAGCTTGATAACACTTAATTTCCAAAACTGGAAGACAGTTTAAGAAAAAAATCTTAGCACAAATGTGACAGCACAGAAACCTCTTTCTTGTGAGAAAGAATCTATTTGTTTATATAAACTAAGATAAAGGTAGTGAAACTCTCATGAATCGAGGTGGCCAATGAGCTGTGGGGGCGTGCAGTCACAAGCCAATCAGGCGGGAATCCATTTTGTATATAAAAGCTGAATTTAATTAATAAATAGATCTTTTATGGACTTGACCCCTGGCCTTCCCGTGTTTCGACATCCGCTCGCTGCGACACAAAAATGCCACCTAAATACATTTATGGCCATTACAGAGATGGTAGAGTCATTACACCGATATTGCAGTCATTATAAAGGTGGCATGTAGGAGGCAGGGAAGAACAGAGGATGTGCTGTGAAAGTGAAACCTTAAGAGAATTCTGCTGCTAAAACTTGGTCATTTTGTACTGTACTTAAACAAATATTAATCTGCAGGCTTGTAAACTGTCCAAATCCAGGCGAATTGTTTTGCAATTAATTCCTTGCCAAACATGAAGCCTTTCAAATCACAGAAGTCCTGGAGTTCTTCAAAATAAATGGGTGCAACCATTCATTTTAAAAATTGATCAAAGTGTGATGTTTCATTTGTATATTTGCAGCAGTAGCTGAACAGTTTCAGCTCAAAAGCAAAGCAAACATTAAAACCAACCAGAAATCAGTCTGAAGCTGACGCCTACTCCTGACAAATTCATTCAATGCAACCAAAGCCATTCAGAAGTGTAAGACAGATACATCTTTAAGTGATGCTCTAAATGTTGCTTGTAATACTGATTTAGCGATGGAGTTCCTTGCTGAATACAGTAGCAGTTGCAGCTGGGAAATCTGTGCTTCCCCAGGCCTCTTTAATGAAGTTGTAATTCACATTACCATTGTGGTCAAATGCAAAAATGCCAGCTCAGGTCCTTGTCACACTCAGGGAGTGCCTCTGAATTACTCTGATTGTAATGGCCGTTACTAAGTCTGGAGGAAACTGTTTTGGAAATAATCAGTGACAGAACCTGACTCCTGCTCGGGAGAGATAGGTAAGCTTTAGAGACTATAAAAAATTCTGAATGGAACAAGTATGAGCAAACAATAAATTCTTGCAAACTGTTTACTTATTACTTTCCCCTGATGTCAAAAACTCCAGGTAAAGACTTCATTGATGGCCCTGGGCATCCTTAAATAGCTGGGAGAGCAATTAGAAAAGTTTAAGAAGGTGAATGGAACAGCTTTCCAATACACAGTTTGGGAAGTTTGGGCAGAATGTATGAAACTGAGAAAGGACACACAGGGACTCCATCCATCTCAAAAATGACGATTTCAAACTGGGTGGGAATGTAAGCTTTCCTTGACACTGCCTATATACACACTGAGATGCTTCAAAACAACCTGAAATCCAGATTGCTTCATCATGAGGGACCTGATTGGAGCATTTGTGTTCCCTCTGGACAGCACATATACATCCTTCCTTTGAAATCAAAACAAGGCAGAGGCAGGTGCCTGACAAGGTCTTCCTTTGATACAGGAAGTGGAATCACCTACTGATGAGCTGAGAGAGGCTCTGGTGCACCTTTGTTAGATTGAACTGAGAATGGGAAAAACATGGTTCAGAACTGCTATAGAACATGTTCGGAAATTACTCTGTTTTGCACAGCCTGAGAAATTTGGAGCTGTGTGTGTTTCCAAGTGAAATCTAATTTTCTTTGAATGAGTGCTCTCTTTGAGAAATGAGCCCTTATTTATGCAAATTGGTTTTAAATGAGAATATTTAACGAAAGGATTTGATCCCCACATAATGAAAGCTATTATAAATGTGCACCTAGACAACACAGGCAACCTTGCTGTCTATTCAGGCCCTTATTCTAAGGGATTTTTTTTCCCTCTTTGACAAAGTTTAGACTACATATTTTTAATTAGAATGAAAAATAGCTAGATGGATATTTTCAACTCAACTATTCTTTGGGTGTCCTTATAAATCTAAGAAAGGGTTACCAGACTGACAGGTGGCAGCACGGCCCAGTGAATGTTAAATTGCTTAGAAACATTTGGGCTTTTCATGTTTTAAAAGAAAGAAAAGGTTCCAACCTTTCTTTGTTTATATGTCACTCAGAAATGTTTGGTTGCAAAAGTTCTGACCTTGTTCTACACCTAATACTCCAAGGGGGCTAGTGCATAGGGCATATTTGAATAGATTTGGTTAAGAAAATACAAAAATTAAATTTTGATCTCTTAATATTCAATTATGCTCAAACTATGCTGAAGGAAATTTCAAGGAGGTTGTAAGTTCTTTTGGCATGCTAATGTAACAGATGCGAAAGCATGAATTAACAGCTACAATGGAGCGCTGCCGGCAGGTACTGATTTGTAAGCTGATCCGAACTCTTGAAGGTAATTGAGGAATGACTTAGAAATGACTTCACACTGAAAGTAGAAAGATCTTTTTCTGCCCTTAATCCGGTCCTAAACTTTCTCAGAGCTCTTATTTTGTGTCGGAGACTGCTGCTGCAAAAAGAATAATTATTCTAAAAGTATTTCCAAGACCTTCCTGACTGCAGAGTTGCATGTATAATGTGTGGTGGCACAAGGGAGAGAAGGTGTAAAGATGGAAACCAGTGCCTGAAGATGGAGATGTTTCTTCTGTTCACAGTTTAGGCTGGCTTCTGGCATCTTTAGAGTTATTGTGAAACTATACAGCATTTAGGGATTTAGCCAATTGCTCTCCATTTAGGACTACTGAACTCCTTGTCACAAGAATCTTAGGCTACTTTTCAAACCTAACCCAAAACATCTCATATTTTGTTACAGAATTACAGAATTACAGAACAGCTGAAGTTGAAAGGGACTTCTGGAGGTCATCATGTTCAAAGCCTCCTCAATCTGGGGCACTCAGAACTAGTTGACCAGCACCATGTTCAGATAGCTTTCAAATATATTCAACCTGGGGGCTCTACAATAGCCCCAGGCAACCTATGCCACTGCTTCATCACCCTAAAAAATTGTTTCCTCATGTTCAGAGTCAGCCTTCTATCTTTCAGGTTGTGCCCATTGCATCTTTCCTGCCATTGAGCATGTTGAAAAAGAGCCTGTCTCCATCTTTGCACCTTCCTTCAGGTATTTATGCATTTTTATTTGTCTTGCTGAACAATCTTGTCAGGTGTTTTTCTTGTTGAACCATCTTTTTTGGCATAGTTAAAGCTGAACCCTGTGACCATCTCTGCTCTTCTGGTCTTAGTGTGCCCCTAGGGCATGTTGTGACACTTGTCACAGCCTTGTTCTTTTCACCACAAAGCTGTTTTACCATGAATGTAGACAATTCTCTTGATACTTGCTATGCTGTAATTGAAGACTCTTGATTGACAGCTATGGAACTGAGTTAATATGTGACTAAAGAGGTCAGATATCCCTGGAAGATGTGAGACATTGATCTTGACAAAGTGCCAGCTTTGGCCCAAGCCCTAAAAGCAGAATAAAGAGAGATAATGTGCCTCAATTTGGTAGGACATCCTGCTTTTTCTGAGCCCAAGAGTTATTCACAGGCAGATAAATAAGGTTGGAATCTGTTTATTCTATGTGATAGAAATGAGGAGAGGTAGTGATGCCTAGGAGCTACTGGAGAAGCCATTCCACAATGGATCTAATAAAATCCTTCAGTTTATTAGACTGACCTGATTTTCAAATGTGCTAATTGTTTTCCTAGTCCATCGTATTCTGTTCAAGTCAACAGTGAAAATTATCTTGATTTACCTAGTAGGATACTACGGCCTTCACAGCCTCCTTTCTAAAATTTCTTATCCTCAAACTCACCTTCTATTTAGGATTGCAGTGTGAAGAAAAGAATAAAAATAGCCTCATTTCAGTGATGGTAAAAGCTACTTTACTAATACCAGCTTCCTTTTATTGACTCCGAAATGCTGTTGCTTGCCCCTAACTTGTGTCCCTAAGGAAAACGTCAGACTATCATGGTCAAAAATGAAATTTTGGTAACATATTTCATGATCCTCTTTTAGGATCATTATCTGTCACTGCTAGCAATATCCTTTCTTCCTTCTTACTGGTAACCATCCTCATCTATAGAGTCTTCCCTCTGGTTCAGCTCTCTGCCTTGCTACCTTCATACCTAACGTGATACCTTCTTCTTCTTCATTCATTTCCCGCTTCCTTCTTAGTCCATCACCTGTTGCTTTGATTACCTCTCTCATTTGCCAGTGTGCACAGCTTTCTACATTTTAGAAGTGCAATTTTTATCTACTGCCACAGCATCTGATAAAAGCAGGAATGAGGTCAGCAGCTGAGCTGCTGTATCCTGTCACTAAATCACCTGTATACTAAATTTTCCTTTCTTCAGGTATCAGAAGGGTAAAAACTGGAGCTGAAGTGCCATTCAGACTTCCATAGCAACATGTAATTATTTTAATTGGTTTTGCTTTATTTTGCACTGAATGTTGGAGGACTTTGCTATTTGTTTTTTTCAAGCAGCTGAAAAGAGAAAGATCCAGGTCTTTTATTTTTTCTGATACAATAACAATTTATGCCAATCCTTAAACACTTGAAAACATGGGTTTACAATGAAAACACTAACAGATGCTTAGTGGTAGAAAGCAGAGGAGTGGTTGCCATGGAATCAGATGGTAAGGAAGGTAGCTCACTTTTTAAACTCTCTGGCAGCGAACACGTAGAACCAACAAGTGGACAGCAGTGCTGGCAGGCATTTTTCTGTGCACAGCACTTTGAAGGGCTGCATAGAGCCTACTGCTGTGACCCAGCACTGGAAACTGGGATAGCCAGGTGTTCAACAGCAAGTGGGGGCGGAGTGGAGTAGGGAGATGAAGGATGAGCAAATGTCTGGATTTCATGTAGTTTATGTATTTGCAATTTAAAGGGACCAAGTTCTGCCCTTCCTTGTCCCACAGAACTGGTGTTAAAGAAAGCAGGAGGATGGTTTCTGTTTTCAGACAGGTGAACGAAGCAATCTACTCTCTATCCAGCAGAAGCATAATGTCGATGCTATCAGCAAGACAACAGCTGAGTGAGGGGCTAGAAGTCTTCTACACATAAAGTTCTCATTACAAAATGTCTCTTTAATAATAATTTTTCACTAGAAACAAGGTGTATTATTAAAACATTCATCTTATGTTATTTTGAGAACAAATTACATCCAACATAGCTGAAAGCCTGGTGGATAAGATATTTCTATTGAAACATAGAATTTTAGCTAAAGAGTTAATTTTGTTAAAACTAGTGTGCCCAGATGTAATGAATTAATAATTAAACTAGAGTTGGGCCTTGAATAGGGTTTTTTTGAACTGTGTTTGCTCAGCTGTGCTTAGGCCTAATGGAGATCTGAAGAAGTTTATACAAGTACAAATCTTTTCAATTATAAATTTATTTTAAAAATAGGGGGACTAATTAAGGGGTTACTTAGGTCAATCTCATTGCGCTAGGCCATGGGAGCGAGGAAGGTCAAAGCAAGGAAGAATACTTCATCCTTTTTAAGGACCACTACCGACAATACGACCACCAACCCATTTTAAAGAACTAATCACGCATGCGCAATGGTTATTTAATTAATTACCATACAAAGCGGGGAGTGGGAGGTGTCAATGTTATGAATATGCATTTGTATTGAATCCTTTGCAGATACATACCCTGTAATGCTTTGTGATTTCGCTCTGCGGCTTTGGAAATTATTCCACACAGCAGCCCGGCCGTAAAGAAAAAAGAACCTTCTTCTTGTCCATCTGAATTGGGTGTTGATGTTAGATCTATACCCGGTTTTTGGTAAATCACTATGAGATGTGGGAAAGAGTGTGTCTAGTTTCTAGGAGAAGGCAGAGTAGGAGCTTGAAATCTATATTTCACATCTCAGCAGTGTACATTTACCCAGGGGCTTGAGGGTCAGCCTCTCCCATCACTGCTGTTATGGAATGTAGGCCACCCAAAATAATTCATGTGGGAGACATAGTATGAGATGATGAAATTTCTCTCAAATGAAAGCCACTTTATTGAAAGTGGGTATGGCAAAAGTCTTTAGTAAAACTAGATATGGAAATTCAGCTAGTTCCAGATAATAAAAAAGGTCAGTTGCTACTATTCATTCTTAGGACTACAAATGGAAAACTTTTGAGTACAACCTTTTTCATGACATTTTCTTTTTTCTCCTTTTGGATGAGTAGATAAATTGAGATGTTAAGAAGACACTAGGAACCTTAAAAGTCCTTTGATTCAAGAGAAGATTCTTATCAAATCTGGTTGCTGCCAATTCAGCCCAGAATTTTTCTACTATAAAGTTAGAATTCACGAGTGAACAGTACACAGAAAATACATATCCATATAACTACACTTTTTTTTTCTGAACAGCTCAGGAGAATTCTGCTGTTTCTCACTAGAATATGGAATGCACTACAAGAATTACCAAGAAATTCTAAACAATTACATCTTTTATCTATCGATAGATGCCAATTCGTATTTGCTTATCAATTCATTAAAAATATAATGAAATGCCATAGAATTTATTTTTTTTTTATAAAATGTTACTGATTTAACTTAACTTGATTCTATACAGGAGTTTTATTAAACAACATTAACAGAGCTATGAAATGAAAAATAGATCCATCTTTTGTTAAAACCAATATTCAACCCAGGTATTGGCCTCTGATGTATAGTATTCAACAGTAAACTTATTTTCCCACATTAATTTTCTTTTCAGATACATTCCACTGTTGGACTGCAATTTCTATATTAATTAGTTTCTTGGCATGCTTAAAGGTAAAACTTCCTTAATTTTATACAGGATTTTTCTACACATTTTTCTCCAAAAGTCCGTTGTTTTCTGTGCCTAGTTTTAAATTATAATTTTCAACCATGACTAGTTCTTCTAGTCAGTAGCTGGCAAACTCTTTGTTTATGTTCATAATATTTCAATTTGTCTTCATGTTCAGTACTTTTTAAACTACATAAATGGTATAAAGCTGTCAGACCTGCTCACATTCTGTAGAGATCTGGATGGAAGTTCATTAGGCTTACATATAATGTCAGGGCCAAATAAGAGAGAATTTAAAAATCATGAAGAGGAGAAGCCAGCATGTGGCAGACAAACCACTATAGCCTTGTTCCAGCTCATCAGCAAGACCCTTAGTATTGGCAGGCCCATCTGAGTGGCAGCAGCATAACATCTTTCAACAGTCAGCAGTCAGAATACTTGTGCCAAAACCCAACAAAATACTTGCATTCACAAGCCATCCTTTTTAACATCCTCCTTGTGTGTCTACCAAATAACATGCAAATAACGAATGTTTTCTATCTTTTATCTTCCAATTTTCATTGGTTTTGTCTCACCAATTCTCCCATAAAAATCCAACCATGTCAATGGAAAATGTGACTCTCTAAGTAGAGGGAACGTGTCAGCTCTTACAAGAAAGAAAAAATAAAATAGTGAAATTATATGGTGTATGCAACAACTGAACTTACAATCTTTTTTTTAATCATGTTCTCCCTCTTTCATTACATTAATGTGTCTCTTCTAGAATTGCAATAGATCATTCTCAGTTCAGTTCTACATAGCTCAAAGTACACATGTATATGTAAGGTTTCTACATAAATGTACGTAAGGCGTCGTGATCGGACTATCAGTCTTTGGGAGATAAATTGCGCCACTTGTTATCCGTGAAGAAAGCTGCTTTTATTTGCCTTTTCTGATAACTTAGTGGGTTTACAATGTATTGGGATGACATGCACTTTATTCACCATGCTTAATTTTGCCCTTCACTGTCTCCCTCATGCCCAGTGTTAAATGAACATTTCCAGATTTCTACCAACAGCTGTTCAAATGCTCCTATAAAACTCATGCCTGACGGGGGAACCTATGAATCCACAATAGAACAGCAAATGATCAGAATGCAGAGTTACTACTTGGTGTAAAAATTAGGACTTCTTTAGCAAATCCCAGACTCCTAAAATTGGAGAGAAAGTTGCTTTAATCTGGGTTTTCCTTTGTTGGTCCTGAAGGCTGTACCTAAAATAAATATATAATTCCAGTGAATATAGTATATCCTGAATGTAACATAAGCAATAATTTGAGGTGTTTCATGGACTAAAATCTTTTTTATAAAACCTAGAATGATATATATCTATGTTTTGCAGTAACAAGAACATTGTTTCAGTGCTGTACACTGAATATATTCTTTTTCAATATGACCTGTATTTCCACACTGTTTCTACTGTTTCTGAAGATCAGTTCTGTTACATTTGAATACATTGCTCTATCATACTCTCCATGTTTAATCAGTGTATTTTCTATTTTATGGTCTTGTGTGCTATCAAAGCATTCAGCCTATCCTCATGAAACCTCCCTTGAGCAACAGATAATTGTGTCCTCAATACTTTTGTCCACCTGTTTTGGCACACAGGTTCCAATTGTTTAGGCTTGACTGTTCTTGCCTGACTTTCTTAAGATAGTGGTTTGCAAAATGGTATCTGGGGTCTCCTTGAAGTGGCTTTTTAATGTGTTGTATCCTTGAGGCTACTCTAGCCCTGCTTGGCCTTGCCCAGCCCTGAGACTCCCTCATTTTCCCAGGGCTCAGGACCCCATCTCAACCCCCCAGCCACCAGCCTCTGCCCCAGCAGCACCTCAGGACAGCACGTCTTAAGCTCCCACAGCCCTGCTCTGCCTGGATATGGGGTCTGATTTTTAGGTCAGCCTGCATTCCCATGTCCCTGCCCTGCTTAGGCCTGCCCCTGTCCCCAGGGAGATGCTGGGTGCCCAGGGTTGAGGCTGCCCCAGTGCCCCCTGTCTTCCATGTTTCTACCTGCGAAGGTGGGATTGGGCCCTTTCTTGACGGACCTACGGGTAGTCTCCATGGACCCTGGCCCCACAGAGCCACTGACCCTCATAGACCTGGATGTGATGCTCTCTTTTACTTTCTTTAAAGACTGGCATTTATTTGACAGCTCTCAGCTTCCCCGTGCTAGTTCTAAAAACCATGGTAATGGCTTTGAGATTGCCTCTGGCACATTTTTGAAGTACCTAGGAGTAAATTTTATCAGACAGAGTTGATTGGAAAGCATTTAACATGGTACTTCCTAACATTTTCTTTTACTACTACTACTACTATCATTATAATAATAATAATAATAATAATAATAATAATAATAATAATAATAATAATAATAATAATATATAATCCTTTGCTGGTAGTTGACTATGTTCAAGTGAATTTTTTTTTCAAAGACTACCACTAAAAGGCACTAAATATTTTGACTTCTGTCATCTTTTTTGATCCTTGTTTTGTCTGTCAAAGGATTTTCATCTCTTCTGAGCCACAGTGGATCAGCACCAACCAGAGAGAAAGGAGAAAAATCTCTTAGAATCAAATAGAGGATCTCATGACCAGGCATTATTGAATGAGGGAATGCATCTGAATTGCTGCTTCATAAAAGGGTATAGATGATAACTTACTTTTTATGTCTTCCCTGACATTGTTCCTCCTTCCCTTTCCTGTGTCTACCACTCATACACAAGAGATTCCAATGTCTAGTTTCAAATTCTTTTTTATTTGTTCACAATTTGCTGATTCACACATAAAACATTATGCTCAACTGTTAGTATACATGAATCCTAGAAACTGATTTGGCACTCAGCTATGTTGGATACTTTGGCAGAAAAATAATCTGAAATCAAGAGAAATTTTGATGTAAAGTATCTTTAATAGTTAATTGTATGAAGAGCTCTATGAGGGTCTGACCACCACAAAGAGGAAGATGGTACCATGAAAGCAAAAAGCAGCATTACTGAGATGAATGATATGGACACAAAAAAAATAACACAACAATCTCTGAGTATTTACTATTTAAAAAGAATACAATGTAGTTGAAGTAATATTCACATTTCAAAGTTAAATTGAGTATTTTTCAAGGATTTGAGATTCAAGTATAATTCTTGGATTGAAAATGGGTCTTTTTACCTTTTTGAGGAAGTGTCTAGATTTTCACATATATACAACAAGTAAAAGCAACTTTGAATTATCTTGAAGTTTCAGAGATAATTTCTCTCCAAATGCAGCTAAAACACATAGATTTCATACGATGCTGTGGCCAAATATTAAGAAGTCTCATTAATATTCCGTATTTCAAGGCCTTATGTGTTTGCAATGTAAGCAATTAAAATGTTTAAATAACTTTAATATTAGGACAGAGACTGGTGAAATCAAAGGATTTTAAAGTAAAAGATGACCCACTCTTTCATCTTTAATTTTCTTCTTTCTTCTTTTAAGTACAACCTTAGCTCATTAAAGGGATTAATACACTTTCAGGCATATGGCATTATTTGTGACTCATATCCTTTCCATGTCAATGAAGAGATGAGCATTGGCTTCATTAGACTTAAGGTCAGAGTCTGCATACCACATAAACTGTTTGAAGAGATATCTCCAAGCTATTCTCAGAGCTTTCCTGTCGCTTCATGGGTGTGGATTTGCAAGGATAAATATAAAGCAATATATAGGCTTTTCCATTAACTCTGGCTAGTCCTGTGTACAGTAACATATTTCATGGTGGAGTGTAGCCTTCTACATTTAGTTTGGGGCTGTACTGATGACAGGGTCCCTCTGTCTATTATCTCATGTAACACTTGTCAATACATTGTTCAGGGTAAAATATGGGGACAGTGGTTTATAGCACTTTAAACAATGTTTTTTTTTTCATTTTTCATTTGGCCTTTTAGCAGTCACTGTTCATTGTTCATTTGGTCTTCACCAGAAAAGCTGCTTTAATTCCTAAGAATTAAGTTCAGTTGTATCTATCGAGAGGAAAGTTGTGGCAATATGTGGGTTTGTGTGAGACAATGTGAAGAAATTAAAGACGTGATTAGATGACACTCTCAAAAACGTTTTAGAACAGAAGTGTGACAAATGGAGAAGAAATGGTCTAAAGTTGGTCCACGGTAACCCCCTCTTCTCCAATAATACTCTTCTTTTTCTTTTTGTCCTCAATCCTTTCAAAGACATTAAACAGACAGAAGTATTCCAAATTCAAGATTTCCATTTTATTTTTGAAGATTTCAAAAGTTTTCCTTGTCTAAAACTCAGCTGTCTAACACATTCCCTGCACGCATTCTGCCCAATCTACCATTGCCTTTCCCCTTGGTCTGATAACTATCTGTTAGTTAATTTTTCTTTGTTAAAATCTCATGTTAAGAATACAGACACTTTTCATTTGGATATGGGTTTTTTTGCATTAAAAAAATGACCTGCGTTGAGATAAAGTGTTCTTCTGATTGTCTGATGTGTATTTGCTGTCTTGTTTCTCTAAATTAAAGTTTCTTTGCTTAAATGTTCTTACAATAAAACTTTTGCCTCTCTCTCCCTTAAAAGAAAAAAAAAGGAAAGACGAGAAAATTAAAAAATGGAGTCAATGACGTTAAAATATGCATTTCAGTAACTTTTTAAATTAATGTTTCCAGATAGACATTTCATTTGCTGAAGATTTAGAGGGGAATTATAAAACCATAATTGCGTAATGATTAGACAGTACTATAAACTAAATAAATATCAACTGATTATTAAAAACATTGCTTGTAATACTAGCGGTTAATCCTCTTTAATGTGTTTTTAATAATAGTTTTATATTTAATGTAGGATGAATGACTTATTAAAAGTAAATTTTATGTGTTTTATATTCTCCACATATGGCATTAAGCCATTAGCACTAATGGGATTTGAATGGTATTGAGTTCAAGATAGCCCCCAAGTACAAATGTGGGAACCTTAATTAAGTTTTTATTAAAATATTCAATTAAGTGCAATGCTAGATTATTAAGATATTTTTGCATATTGTTTAATGTCAGTTAGTTATTAAACATTTTTACAGGCTTCTGAAAATGGTCTTAGAGCATGCTGATAGCTAAAATTTATTTAAAAAATGTTGATGATCAATTTTCTAATCTTGTGGGCAAAATTGGGTTTTAATGGAAATTTTCTAGCTAGCTGTGATGCTGAACTGGAAGAGAACCTAATGAATAAGTTAGCGAGTAAGAAGCTTAACTTGCAGAGGGAAAGTTTCATGTTGAGAATAATGAAAAACTTTCTGGTTCCAAGAGGAATGAGATACTGAAATGGCGTAGATGATGGAAGTCATGCAGCAATAAAAGCTACTTTGTTTTGTGTATTCATACTAGCTGGTTAAAGAACAGGGGGACAATGAACTACTGAGATCTAAACTGGTAAACAAAGACTGATTTGTGCTAATGTCACTAAGTTACCGTCCTAACATTTCTGCCTTATTTTTTATGTAATGTGGGCCATAATGACAGTTGTTATGGTCTAAGCAGGTGAATTAATATTATTAAACTTGTTAAAAGAGTGAACTCAGACTGTGTAACTCAGAGATAAGGAATAATTCTATTTACGACTGTGTATGAGATGTCCAAACTGAGGCAAATCAGCTGTACAGAGGCAAAGGATAAATTCCTCTCTGTTACAGACCACAACAGGGACATTGGAACAGAAAAGAAACTCAAATATTAAACGTTGTTACTCAGACCAATAAAGCCGGAATAACAGATATGATATTATTATGTCAGTAAACTAAAAAAGAAACAACTACTTACATGAATTAAGAGGAAGGAAAGTATGTGATGGATTACAGTCTTATTTCTCTGAGGTACAAATATTCCACTTTTATCAGGGCTCTACCAGGAAACTTATTTTAGCTTTATATAAATATACCAAGATAAAAGGGTTAAACCCTACAAATGCTTTCCCCCACTGAGTTCAGAAAATGTCCATATGGTATATCTTTCATATTTTTCCTGGACAAATATGTTTTGAAATAAAAGGTGATACTAATATGAGCTACATTCTTTAATGACATGTTAAGCACACACTATTTAGTTTCATTAACCTCAAAAGCTTCGGAACGCCATTACTTTTCACAAATTACAAAGATGTTCAGCAGCCAAATCTATTTATCTATTTATACCACACTCATTAACATGTTATCTGATTTACTTAGATTCTCCAAAGCAGTTTGCAAGCAGTAACCCCCACTGAGAATGAGTTCAGCAAGCGCTGTATAATGAATGACTCAACTCTGAAAAGCCAATAGTCCCTATAGCTACACTGGAACAAGATGTTGCTGCACTAATTCCTCTCCTCCCAGTGTCACTCACCAAGCAAAGGATGTATTTCCACTGCTGTGAACATCATAATAGTCAACTCTTAGGGTTTTTACTCTATTCCAGTTTCCAGGATGCTTCCAAGCAAGCTGCAGAGAATCCAGCTTCACCTCTGAATCTGTATATGCCCTTAAAATTTCATAGTGAAAAAGTGGAAGTGTTTCTTGCTGCAGCATTTTAAATTGTCCTTTTAAAAATTCAAATTATTTGCAAGCATAACCTGTTGCAGGCTAGGGACAAGTGTGTACTGCAACCTAGATTTCAGAAAGGACAGCTGTGGTCTGGTGTTGAAGGGGCAGATTGTAGGTACTCTTTCAGTTGCAAATGAAGTTTGCAAACAGACTGTGTGAAAGAAAGTCAAACAGGACTCCATCTTAAAGGCCAAAATGCTCTTCTATTTGAGAGAAAAGAACCCACAGATAAAGACCACAGAAAAAAAGAGCTCTTAATTGTACAGGGTCCCTAATGAGATAGTTAGAAGACTGTGTTGACACATTGTGACCATAAAATATGAGATGACACTGCTGTTTGAATAACAAAATAAAGGAAATTCATATTATATTCCAGACAAATGCAATGATTTGATGAACAGAGTTCTTAACACATGATCTTTTTTAATATATTTTTTCATTATTGGCAAGTATTAGGTAAGAATTAGCAATAAACTATCTGTAAAAGGATGTAATTCATGTTAGTTGCATTTCAGTGGCATATACAGTGGTACATACATGGTCCCACCGGTGGTGTTCTGTCAGGCACAATGCTTCCTCAGAAATAGTCACTTTGTCCTCTTACAGATAAGACAGGAGAGAAAAAGATTCAGGAAAAGAAAGAAGCTTTAGAAAAATGTGTCTGGCAAATGGAGAAGTCAAGAGATCAGGTTGGCCATAAACCTGTCCTCCCAAGTGTTAATATCTATGACAGATATTTGTCTATAATTGAACCTAAAGGCTCCACAATAATCTGGTATTCATTGTCCTTTTTATTAGCATTTTTTCTAATGATTAACTCCCATCTTTCTTGCTGAAATATAAATCCATTGCCTCTTATTCTATTCCATAGTGACGCAGAAAAGATTAATGCACCCTCTTCTCAACGTACACTCCCTTTAGTCTTTCTTCTTTAGTTTAAACAATCTTAGTAGCTTTCCTCATAGATCACCTTTTTGGTTTTGCTTTTTTCTAAAGATTATTCTAATTCTTTGCACTGTTTCTCAATAGGGCACACGAGAGAACACAAGAAAAAAGAAGTCAGGGGGTTGCCTTAGATGACTTGCAAACCAAATGTCCTTCTAGTATGGGTGAAAGTCCTTTATTTTTTAAAAAAAAAAGATATTGCTGAGTCATATTCTGCCAATCTTCTATACTAATTCATTTGGTAGATGGAAGAGTGTGACACAAAGATCAAATGACAACACATCACATAAGCAACCCATGTCAAATATGCAAATAAAACAATTATCTGTTTTCTTTTTCTGTCTCTTAAACTCTAGAGTTCCTCAACAGATTCAAAACATCATAGCATAACTGTTCAAAGGGTGATTCTACATTAAATGTCCACAGAATAAATAGAATTAAACAATCATACTGAGACAAAAGGAGGGAGTTTGACTAACTGGAACATTCTTCATTCCCTTAGGATTTGAAATAATCCTCAGTAGTGTTGTACCCTTTGGGGAAAAAGTGGACCCATGCATTTTAAATGAGAAGAATAAATTAAAGGCAGTTATCAATTCAATTTTAAGTTAAATATCCCAGTGGGGTAAAAATATGATGAAGAAAATTAAACACAAGAGGAAAATTACAGCAGAATGTTAAAATAGGGAAGGGGAGAATTAATATTGAGAAGAAAATTAACTGAGGTATTACTTTTGTGGTATTCATTTATGTTTTTCCCTATTGATCACATCTTACAAGTACTTTTAGGTCTACCATGGCATGAATTAGGCGAAAGCAAGGCTTGGGACATGTTATTACTACTTGCAACATCTGGTCCCTAACACGTTCTTCTTTGATCAAGAGTATGTCGTGTGTTATAGTGAAGCAGATTGCATAGTTCATCCTTACCGAACCTTCACCCCCAGGACATCATGTGAAAGGCAAACTCCATCTGCCTCAGAGAAACCAAAAATAATATGAAATGTAGAAATTCACCGTGGTTATGTCAAGAATCAGTATTACAAGAAGCTGTAGGAAAAAAGTCTTGCTTTTGTAAAAGCAGATCAAACTTTTTTTGTAGCTGATGGTTTGAAAAATTTCCTCTCTTTTGTATGAATTTTCCTCCTTCATTTTACAAGTTTTTGGTGATGTGTGTGAGTTATTGCTTGAACCTGGAGCGAGGCATAACATGCAGTAGGTACTGTAGAGTCTTGTTTCTGTGGTTAGATGCAACTTTACTTGCACGTAAGTCAATGAACACTTTTATGACAGCTTTCAGAACCTGAAGTCCCATATCCTGTCTTTCTTTTTTGCTGTTCAAAATTAATTCAGAGAAAAATCCAGAGACAGATGCTGTCCTGGGGTGAACAGAAGCATTGATGTCTCTCTATATCCTGTGCCAGGCCATATGGCAGGGGTGTGAGTGCCCCTTCACAAGTCATATGGTGACTCCCTAGTTCAGGCACAAGCCAGGAGAAAGCCTTGGGCTACCCCTCCTTTCCTTGATGTCCCAGAGCTGACACCATTCACGTGCCTAGTGTGGCACTGCAGTTCCTGCTGTTCCTCCATGCCTGGAGTGCTGGGTCAGACTGCCAGAGAGGAGTAACACTGAGAAAGGAAACAGATGGGATCTAATGCTTTGCTTCCCTGCAAAATATCCAGCTAAACTGATCTGGCTTATTTTGTGTGCTGGTATGTTTAAGAACACTGTGAAGTGACTGGAAATACAGAACCAAATTACCACAGCACTGCAAGATTATCAGGTGAGCTGTAGTACTTACTGGTTTGAATATGCTCAACCCATGTCCATTCTTGGCAATTTGACTTAGATTAGTTTTTGATGAAATAGAAAAAAATACATGCACATAAAAAACACCTGGAAATCTGCTGACATATCATGACTGTGTATCTGGGCTCATCTGTACAATAAAATGCAGTGCTAAGCTCTCTTTTGTACCGAGCTTGTATTCTGTTATGTACTGAACTCGGGCTTAGTGGAATCCAGAGAATTTTTCCCATTAGATGGATGAGATGTGGTACAAAGTTATTTGCTTTTCCCACACATTCTTGAGTTGGAACTTGTTGGATTTCCTACACTTGTCATCAGGCTCCCTAAATGACATGCTTAATTTAAATGAGTTGTTTCCATAATGTATCTGAGGTGTATTTTGCCCTCAGAGGCTTGCATAATTTCTCAAGTATGTGGGAACTCTCATTAGGGAAAAGGAGGCACTTGCGGGATTACTCACTGCATGCATTCTTGATATCTAAACCTCCTCTTCCTCCTGCCCTGTAAATGTTGTCTCTACTCAAGTGAACAAAAACCTCAGCAGAATGAGAGGTTTCCTTTGGATGTGGACACCTGTGAAGGGCTCAAGTTAAAACTGTTCTTTTGTAGTAGGAGGAATAGATTATTTCCCAGTAAATAAGAATCAGTTTTGAATTATTTCCATAACAGAAAAGTAAGTGATTAAAAAACTTTGAGAGATAAGCTATGAATTTAAATGCTTTGCAAAACACTCCCACTGAAGAAAAAAAAAAAAGATAAAATGTGATACAAGGTCCATTTCAGAGTGTTTTAATGAAAGACTAATGCAACTTTTTCCCTTGAGATTTACTAATCAATAACTACATTACCAATAACTGCTATATTTCACGTAAAGCTTATAAATATTTACATGACTGAAGCAGAGGTATAATTTAATCTCATCTTCTATATGGTCTACTTTTAAAATGTTAAGGGAAATAATATGGTGCTTGCATTCTTCAAAAAGATTAAATTACAGTGGATAAAATGGATTGAAGGAAAAAAAACTTACTTAGGATTTTTATAAATATCTTTAGAATCCCAAGTTAGATGAAATGGCAACTTTAGCAGAGGTCTGGGTTCCGTGATGTTACATTCATTTCCACAGAATCATACAAGAAATAAAAAGAAAATATTTCATCCTGAACTCAAATAGTTACAATGGTAAGAAAGTTAAACAAGAATTTTGTTATATATTGTTCACTTCAAACATCCTTAAGGTTTTCTTACTTCCTTCTTGCATACAAGGTGGTGATAGCAGAATTAGCTGAAAAATAGTAATTTTTATGATTAAATTTGGACTAAAACTATAAACTCATGCACAGTAGGCTGAAACAGAGCTGTTAATAATTCCAATCAATTTCTCATTACTTTATTTGTCAATGGACCAGTAATGAGAACACTGTTTTTTCCTGTACACAGGTCTAGTAAATTAAGTTAAACAACAGATGTTGAACAGATGTTCTCATTATTTTAGGACTTGATTTCTGGTTAGTTTCTAAGTTGTTTTACATGGCTAAGTGTTGCATTACTCTCTCTGTGACAGATGAAGTATCTGAAAGCATCAACACTCAAAATGTCATTAACAGAAAAAGTTTTATAACGATTTATATGGTAAATGGACACAACCATTTAAAAAAAGACATAATCTATTAAATGGTCGCAGTTCATGTTTTCACTTAAATTTAGCATTCCAAGACCAAAGTTTCCTTGTATTATTTTATGAGTTACAATCTAATAAACACTGAACAATTTTTTCTTCAGATTTTCCTTTTTATCAAGGTCATAGAAACATCCTGAAGTCATAATCCTGGTGAAAATATTATTCTGTGAATCACAATGCAAATTGAACACTCACTAGGGCTGTGCAGGCTTCAGCAGTCAATACCCTGAACAACTATTTGGTGTTACCCTGTGCTGAACACTATTGCACTGCCTGCAGTTTTCAGCACCACAATATAAAAAAGGTATTAAACTGTTGGAGAACATCCAAAGGAGGACAACAAAGATGGTGAAGGGTCTTGATGGGGAAGCCATATGAGGAGTGGCTGAGGTGACTTGATATGTTCAGCCTGGAAAAGAGTGAGGGGAGATCTCACTGCAGTTACAACTTCCTCGTTTGGGGAAGAGGAAGGGCAGACACTGATCTCTCCTCTGTGGTCATCAGTGATAGGACCTGAGGGAATGACCTGAAGTTGTATCAGGGAAGGTTTAGGTTGGATATTAGGAAAAAGTTCTTCACCCAGAGGGTTGTTGGGTGCTGAAACAGGCTTCCTGTGACATGGTCACAACACCAAGTCTGACAGTTCAAGGGACATTTGGACAATGCTCTCAGGCACATGGTGTGATTCTTGGGGCCTCTTGTGCAGGGCCGGGAGTTGGACTTGATGATCCTTGTGTGTCCCTTCCAACTCAGCATATTCTGTGATTCTGTGAAAAGAATTTAATGAAGGGTCTATGGACTTGTTAACACCTCATCCCCATCTTCTTAAATGTAAATCAACACTTTTGGTTTAAGATCGCTTTTATTGTAGCCTTTCTCCCTGCTAAGTACCAGCAATGTCCTGTTTGGTTCCCTTTGCCTCATCCTAGCCAGGATGCCAGCTCCTGCAGCTGGCGACCTTTTGATTTTCTAGAAAGTGGTTTGGCTCAGCCTCTGCTGCTGCTGTACTAGCACTGGGCAGAGCATTTATATCTGGTTAAGCACCTTAGAGCATTGGTGCCATCTAATATCATATTCTCCAGCAGCAGTTGCCTCTGATCACACCACGCTTCTTATTGTAGCCCAGGAAATACAGTTTTGTTGTGAGTTGTAACAGGTCACAGGCTCTGTACTGCTCCAACAATACAGGGACTCAAGGCTTATCCAGGCTTGCCATGTCCAAAGCTGTGTTCAACCTGGTTCAATAGTTGCCAAGAGGGCCAGTGGCTGTGGGTCCTTCTCTTGTAGCTTCACAATCAGATCCCTGCTATGGCACCATTCTGACAGAGACAGGAAGTCAGTGTATGAAACAGCAGCCCTTGAGGGCACCCAGGGCTGGGAAAGGCAACTGTACCACTCTCTGGCCTCAGAGAGAAGCTGAGCCTACAAGTAAAAAAAAATTGAAAATAAATCTAAGGAGATCCCAAGCCTGAGGATGAATAAAATTGTATCACAGACGTTTCTGACCTCCAGTAGAAATTCTAAGACGTTGACAATTTGCAGCAAATCCCTCTTTTTAGTCTTTTTGCAATAGACTGAACCATCAGTCTTGTGGCCCAAATGAACCCTGAGAGGGTGAGCATCACAGTTGAAAAAAAGGAGGAAGGACTGTTGAATGTTTTCTTAATAACCATTTAAAAGCTATTACTAATGAGGTTTTTTTTTTTTAAATTAATTTAGACTATGGCTATGTTGACATTGTAATTGAACTAATAAATGATTATAACCTCCTGATTAGGTTGTTCATATTTAAGTCAGGGCAGTAATAAATGCTTGTCTTCATACAGTAGGATTTGTTGCCACTTAGCCATAACAAGATTTTGAGTATGCAAGTACACAAGCATGCTCTTTTAATCCAAAATCCTTACCTTGTCTAAGACGTGTGGATACATGTGTGTTCATGTCATGCACATTGGTGCACAACTGTTTTGATTTTTGGGTCTTGCATGTCATAATTACAGCAACTTGAGAGATCTACTTACTTATGTGGGCAGGGAAGCACCCCACATTCCAACATATACACTAAATACCTATCAAAGCCTTGGGGGCTTTGATATACATCCAAAGACTTTTGTCATATGAAAATGCCTATTAAGACAACTCTATCCTAGGTTTTTTTTCCCTGCGAACTCTTTTTTTGAGAATGTGCTGCAATCATTTAGCAACAATTGTATCTACTTCAACTCTTAAGCATACCAGGTATTGACTTTTGTATTTAGTATTCTCTATTTTACTTGCCAAAATATCACCATTTCTGAAAACTCTCTGTACATTGTTCAGGAATTAATATGACAGTGCACAATTATCCTTTGTTAATAAAAAGTAAAAATGCCTGAAAAAGAAATTCAGCCCTTCAAACTCGAAATTTATTTGTGATAATGCAGTTGAAAATAATGAGTTGCAATTAAAAATCACAACGATAAAATACTGTAAAAGGCAAATCTCCTGTTAACACGCACAATTCCAAAACAAGCCACAGTTTTCAGAGTCAGCTGTGCTTTACTGCCCAGAGCCAAGCAAAGCCAGAACAGAAATGATATTGTTTCCATTTCTGAGGAGAATTTCCTCAGTTACCTTTACCTCTCTCAGCCTCAGACCATCTGTGCCTATAATTTTCCGTTTCTCCCTCTGGCCTGTTGCTGCTTTACGAGCCTTAAAAGCAAATGGAAGGTTTGCAACCACTATTTCTGACTGGGGGTTAAGTGGTCCCTTTGGTTTCTTTTTCTATTTTCTTTGCTGAATTATTATGTTTCCCATTCAAAATGTGCACTCTTAGTTATATGAACCAGTGAATACAGAAATAAAAAAAATCATGTTTCTATTACAAATATAATGCAAAAGTATCACAGAAATTAAACTTAAATTAGTCCCAAACACAAATGCACACTTAGGAATGAACTTTTGTTGCCCCTTATCACTAATTAAAGAAAATATATCTTCAATAATCACAGAAATGTTCTGAAACTCTTTCATGGTTTGAGCTGTTTTGAACAAGCAGCTAAAAGAAAGGACTACCACATAGAAAGATCAAGTAGTGAATAGCCTTTCGTGCTGCAACAGTGTTGAGCCAGTTTCTCAATTATATGAAATTCAGGGAAGCACAGTGAGTGTAACCATGGCTGCAGAGCATTAAAATCCAACACTGCCATGGGGTTCCAGAGAGACAGATCGTTTTTATGATACCAAACTGCTGTGTCATACACAGAAAATTGAAGCACGGCTTAAGAAACAAAGTTCATTAACTTCTAGAGAGAAAAAGGTAACAGCTGAATTCAATGGATGTTAACATTCAGTAGATGATCAAAATGTTTAAGGACACAAACCAGGGAGAAGATTTACTGTGTCTGACATGCAGGTCACATACATATGTCAGAAGCCATCTCCACAATAATAGCTGAAGTGATGCTAAAAACTTTGGCCAATATCAGTGCACGGCAAATTGCTGTTTTAGCATGTGGTATTCTTTTGCCTCGGATGGAGGAAATGTGCATTACCAGTGTGCCCATCGATGGTACAGCAAAGACAATTCCAGCAGAAACAAGAGACTTGACTTTTTTTTTTTTTGACAAAGGATACTCCAGGATAATAATCCCATAAAGTCTTTAGGTGAATTTACCAATTAATTTTCTGTCATTTTTATGCTGTCACTCTGATTTAGTTTTACCTAATTTGCCAAGGCTATTAGCAGAGAAAATACAAGTAATGACTTGTGGAAGTAGTGCTTTGGAAGCCCGTATGACAACCAGAGGGTACGTGGTAATGACCATATAGAACTGTCATTAAACCGACCTCCTCTAAGAAAGCAGGTGTCAGAGAGCAATTTACTGTGCCTTAGGTACCATTTTGGGGAAGGGAATTCCCATGTGAATACTGCTCAACTTAAGACTTGTAAAATGGTCAATATTTTTCAGTCAGTTTCCTTCTTGGACTATTCATAATTTTGTGCTTAGCCTTTGACCGAGGGCATGAAAAGGCTAAAGCTGTTTGATTAAATCAGACGGAAACAGGTGAATTGAGACCAATGAAACCAGAGCTATTTCCTTTCCTACTCACATTCCCATCTATTTATATTAGCTAAGTGGCAGATGATGTCTGTGTAAGAAACAGAGAGAGAAAGAGTAGAAAGGCTTATCTCCTCTTGTACATTTCCAGTGTATGTATTTTCAAAAAGAGGATCCAAACCTAACTGCAGGTCAGATAGACTTTTTGAATAAAATCCAGCCCATTCCAGGATGCTGAGGGTAGGTTATTGCTCCCTTTTGTGCAAGGAATGTCCCAAAGAAGTGGAGAGAAAAATGCAAAAGATTATGCATGTTCATGTAGCCTAAATCTCTGGTGCTGTATCATCTTTTTCTTGGCGCCTGAAGCTTGGCGTTATGACTCCACAGAGGCTGCAGCATCCTGCTGTGTTGTTTTTAGCTATCCTACAAACTGTGGCAGAGCAAGCAGAAGACTCATGCTGTTTTAGAGACTGCATAAACTAATTTTAGAAACAACTTGGAAGGGGAGGATGAGGTTTACAGCAACAACATTGTGTTGTTACACTACTCTAGCACCAACATATTATAAATATATTTCAACGTTTTAAAATAAACCTTATTTGATACTGACCAGCAACACAGTAGAAAAGGATACTGCAACAATAATTTTTGAGTGAAACCTGGTAATTTTGATTCAGAAGAGGCTGCTTTCACTTATAAGGAGGAAATAAATATAAACCACAATAAACATATGTCATGTTGGCAGTAAACAAATATTGACATGTTGGCAAACATACTGGCATTTCCTTTGGTGCTATTCATTCTCCTCTTGCTATGAGCTTTGTTCCCAAGCAGTCAATCAAGGAGAAATCTGTGGCCCTCTAGATATAACTAGGTCTTTTCCTTCCTTTAACCTCTTTCATTAAACACCTTTTACAGGAAAAATGGGTGCTTGCAGACCCCTTTCAGCTTGAATGAAAACACTTCACAAGTACTTGAATAGCTCAGAGGGTACAAGGGTTCCCATCCCTTCCTGCCTGCCCTCCCCCTCCCCCCACGAATTTAATACCTCCATAGTATCTACAGCTGATGGACTGACTGCTGAAAGATAATCCCATATTCATTTATATATCTTGCATGGTTATTTTTTTTTTCCAAAATAGTAATTTATGAAAACATCCAGATGATATTTTAGAATAGATGAAGGAAACGCAACCCTCTTTTTTTTGTTGTTTTCTGCTTCAATATTTATATTTATATTTATTTGAAATATGTTACTTTGGTTTAAGCAAAAAAGATGTTTGAGACTTGACTGTAGTTTAATTGTACAGAGACATATCAGAAAAATAACATTTCCACACTTGCCACATATCTAGTCTCAAATGCACAAAATCTATTATTTATTATTCATCTCATAATGACTTGTGACAATACATGTCATATACGAGCTGTATGTCAGAAGTCCTAAGTTTCTAGACTACCCAGAAAATCAGGAAGTAATGATTACTCAGTTACTTCTTCAGAACGAAAAGTATAATTTTTTAGAACCTACGTTGCCCAAACAGCATAGTTCTGCATCCCCATCTCATGCTGTGGACAGAGATTGCTACCACAATCCATGGTTATCGTGAAATAAAATTGCCTTTCTGCAAACTGAATCTTTTCAGGGTACTGTGCTATCAGTGTAAGCAGAAAGGTTTTAAAGGTAATAAAATACATGAATCTCCATTCATGTTGTTGCTTGGTCCTGACTGCTTTACAACCATGCAATATATTGTACAACATAATTAACTGCTCTTACACCTCTTTCAGTATTTTATGCCCTGTTACTTCATTTATTCTTTGAAAACATTTTTAGAATTTCATCATTATAAAATCAGGTGACTGGTTCTCACACATCTAGAAAAGAGGCAGGTTGAAGATAATTTCTTAATTAACAATAATTAGTTGACTCTTGTATGGTGCTTTGTTGAAAGCATAAACATGGTGATTATTTTGTTCATATTATCATATTATCAGTGGACTAATATTGAGGTTTTTTTCAAAAGAGTGTTGAGAATTCTGACTCCAGATAATTTTTTCAAAAGATGAAGTAGATAAAAAAAAGAGCTAATTGGCCAAAGAGCTTTCTTAAATTGCCCAAAATAGTTCCTGATACACATACAGATCAGGATTGAAAACTAGAGACAGGACATATGCCTGCTTTTGAACACAGATAAGTGCATGTGCATCTGAATTTATCTGTGTTTGTTGCAGGACACCAACAGAGAAACCTGGTGTTTTGAGCGCCCTTGAATGCTGCAGCTTTGCCTGTTAATCCATGTCCTCTGAGAAACAGGGGCTTTCAGAATACAAGCTAAAACTATTGGCAGATCAGCAGGGAATTTGCTGAGTTGCAGCTCTTGGGATTTAGTCTGGAACTCATTTTTCATCTTTATAAATTTTTTTTTAATTGGATGGCATACGTGCCCAAAAAGGTTATTATAACAGTGAAGGCTCTTTTATTAGCTGGTGTACCAACTATTTACATTACTCAAATAGAATATGGAAAATTCAGACTCCTTATTTGCCTGAGGACAGTCAAATCCACAACTCCTTAGGAAGGGTACAGCTTCCATTCTGGCAGCTCTTTTGCATGTGGATAAGGCCAGCTTCTCCTGCTGGAGTTATGGCACGCTAATAATTCAAGGTCCTCTGGAAGAGAAGGAGGAGCAATTGAGGTAAGTGTATCAATAAACCTCAACCTATATAACTAGCTTTCAGGAATTCACCAGGAAGGGAAGACAGCTGATTTGGGAAAAAAGAATTTCACCAACCCGTTCTGCACTATGGCACAAAACATTAGCTTATGGTGAAGAGCTGAAGTGCCACCTGTGCCTGTTTTCTGTGTTGTATATGATGCTCACTCTGATAAACTGTGGTAAATATTTTCAGAGCAAGCTCATCACGTCAAGCAGATTCCTGAGCAGAAGAGGAGTTCATTGCTACTTCATCTGTGAATCCTGAAATATGGAGTGTGAGACTTGCTCTGTTCCCCAGCACAGCTCCTGCTGAAGCGTGGCAGAGTCAGAGGGGTGTCGGGGTGCCCGGGCTCCCTGCATGAGTATCTGCAGCAGTTCCGTGTTATCGCTGCAACGGGTCTGCTCCGGCTGTGACCCTGATGTAGAGTGAGGTCTTGGTCGTGATCTCAGGTTCATCCTAATCTGCTCTGCATATGTTTAACAAGTCTGGCTCTTTGGAGCTCCTGTGTGGTGCATTTGCAGTAGCTGTGATGTGGCTAGCAGAGATCTACTGCATCCTGTCTGCCAGCCTACTCCTGGACTGGAAACCCATGATTTATGGTTGAAGTGACTTGAAACACTCCTGGACACAATTCTAGGTAGCTCTAGGTAGCCTGATAGCTTTTAATGGTGAGTATCTATCAGATGTGTCTCTAGAGCAGGCAGTGGCTGAGCAGGGTGTTTTGAGAAAGGTTGCAAATTTTCCTTGGAACATCTGAATTTATTTCTTGGATCTGTCTTTTACTTTTTCTTAGCCAAGTTTGGTATTTTATATTTTAAGATGCTCTAAGGGAATCTTAGATTTTCCTTTGGGTAACAGATGAATCTCCTGCTATTATTCTGGTAAAGCTATTGAAATGACAGTAGAACTGTGGGTGGCTAAATTATGAGTTGAGAGGCATATTTGAAACTGTATCTGGTATAATCATTGGACATTTTACCCAGAATACTCTTGTTTTTAAAAATATTTTCCACATTGCCTCATTTAATACACTAAAAGTTTTAATGGAGCTGAATTGGCAAATGAAATTCAAAAAGCAGTTGAAAATTAAATACTTTCTATCAAGGAAGTGATCACTTCAGGCTTTAAAGACAATAAGTTTAATGTTCTAATCAAAGGAAAATGACATAAAGGTTCATATTCAATGCTATATAAGCAAGGCTTTTGATTGTTCTTCACAAAATAATCTCTATCCTAATTAAACTGATTACGGGCTGTATTTTTCAAATAACTGTCTAATTTTCTGAGTTTCTTACCTTTTTTAGGAATCTTCCATTGAGATGGGTGGGATTCTTGATCCTTAATAAAAATATGGAGGTTTTTATACTTTTTGTCTGCTGTCATGCCAGCTGAAGTCTCATAATTAGACACTACCATGTTGCTTAAATTTATATATATATATGTTTCACAGATACTCAGTGTACCTTACAAAACATATGTATAAATGCACTTCATGTTAATGAATGTTAATTCTGTCTGTAAGCAAAGCAGAAAGGCATTGCTGTCTTCTTTATTGTCCTGAAGTGAGATGCAGAGAAATTGAACAACTTTCTAAGACTTAGAGGTAGTTGTTAGGTCAGCCTAATGCATTTGCTAAGCAAAATCCTTCCTCTCTGATATTTTCCTGAGCCATTAATGTAGGAGCAAGAATGAACCACATATTTCTTGCCTTTCCCAAATGAAAACTTTGCCAATATACTATAAACAAAAGGAACTACCTCTAAAACGTAAATTGCATTCAGGACACTAAATTGTGCCATCTTCTCCAGGCAAAACAGACTCCAACATCTGATCCTTGCTTCTTCAGGAGTTAGGCTCAACACTGATATTTTCATTCAGCTGTTGCTCACAGTGTCTAGGAAGAATCAACAATTGAACCTACATTGCTTTTGTAGGAAAATAAGTTGAAACAGGATGGTCCAATAAAGTATTCATTACTAAAAAGGAGTTGGTTATGATGTTTTATGCCTATGACAGTTACCTGCATGAATATTTCATTAACACGTTTTTACAGCTATCACAGAGATTATAGGTAGCTGTTGATTAGACCTCCTGCAACACAGTGATTATGTTTCTAAAGCAGCCAGGATATCTTATGCCTGTGGTGGGCAATCACTATTTCTGATTTTTATCAGCTTTCAGGACTAATCAAATGACAGTTACCAAGTACTGTAGCTGCCTTGCTGACTCAGAATTGCCTTCCATGTATTTTAATTATGTTATGATCCCACTCGCTTCTTGGGGTGCCAAAAAAACCTCTACTGTGCTTTCAATGACTATTTTATCAGGTATGTCAGTTCAGTTTAAGTAGTCAGACACAAAAGCCTTTCACTTACATGCACACCAACAGGCAGAAAAGACCTTAATGATCATAGATTTTAAGCTGTAGTCAGTAATGAGAGTGGAGTGTAAGAGAGGGCATAAAACTTTGCAGTAGTTAAGATTATTTTTACTTTGGGAACGTTTTAATTTCAGGAGTTTAAAAAAAAAAAAAGCTTTTCAATTGACTTTTTTAATGTCAATTTAACTTTAATGCAGTGCTACGTTTTTAAGTGGAGATGGAGGGGATGGGCAGAAATGACATCTGAAGATGAAAATAAAAAGTAAATACCAATTATTTCAGTTTTATACCCATCATAAAAATATAACATAGCAGATGCTTCCATGACATCTTTTAAAAGTTGGGTGTTTATTGAGTGCATATGTTCAACATCGAACATAATTCATTTTCCTCTGTTCATCTCAAATTAAGGGAAAAGTCGAGGATCAGCAAAATGATAACAAGACCTACAAAATGCAAGGAAATGCAGAATGAGATGAAGCCAGAGAAACAAAAGGGGTGAGTATGAAAAAGAAATGGCAAGTTCAAACCAAATGGAGATAGGAATAAAAAGCTATGTAAAATAAGTGGAGGAAAATGTTAGACACAGAGAAAAAAGATTTTAAAATATAAGAAATTTTTCAATGTGGCTCACTTGGCTCCATTGTGGTGGAAACAGAGCTGCTAAACGGTGACTGTCTATGACAGGTAATTGATACTCACTTCTCTTTCTCCCTATGTTGTCTGGAGGGACCTGTTGATATGTTGTTTTCATGTGCTATTAGAAGAGTTTGATCCTGAAATGATGCGATTTGCATAAGAGAGAAAAACCATCCTGATTACGTTTTGTCTGTGTGCAGAGGAGAAAAATGTTTGAGAACTGCTACAAAATTTGAAATGTCCATCATCTCTGAATTCAGGAGGCTCATTCCCTCCCTGTAGAAGAGATCCTGGAAGTGTTGCTTCATCCCTGAAATTTATCACCAAAAGCTGACATGTAACAAAGGCAGAAGAGCCACAGAAACAGGTCTTACACCAGCTTCTAACCATGTCTGAGCCACACCAATCACTGCCATGTTAAAAATTCAGTTATAAAGCTAGGAAGGGTGCTTCAGTGCTGGCTCACAGACTGTGCACAGCACTGCACTGATAAGGTAGTTATCCAACAGATGATGTTTGGGTCCAGTCTAACGTCTCCACCCTAGTGCTCCATGCTATGTAATGTCCCTGCTCTTCTAGCTACTGGGATAAAACTGGTGCTGCAATGAGTTGCATGGCCAGAGTTACCCTCACAGACAGAGTTAGCAGTTCTCAGTGGATAGAAATCTCCCTCAAGGGCATTAGGAGCTTGCACATGTTCCTGAACACTGGTTCAGTATCCAGTTTCTTTAGGCTCTCAGAAGCATGAGTTCAGGTCTCTTTAGGATAACTTAGCTTTTTGTGTTAATGTAGAATTTCACTACTCTTGCTTTTAGGTCCTTGCAAGAAAGAATGTCTCAGTTAGCCATAAAAAGAGAATGGAACATATGGAACCAGGTTTTTTTAAGTGATTTTGATGGACACTTCACAACAGCCTATATTACTATTTACTCTCCAACAGGAGGAAGGCAAAGATGTGTGGGTGGATGGCAGTCAAGACTGTGGGCTTATCAGCTTGGCAGACTGCAGTATGGTGCAGTGCTACTGTGGATCACCTCAGACAGGCTCATTCACATACCCAGGTTTTAGCCATGGCAGTGTGGAACAGAGCATCAACTCCTTTTCCTCACAGGGAAGTGCAATGGAACATTGTTGACTGAACTGGTACAGGTGGAGCACTGTGGCTGGACTGTGTTTGCCTCCAAACGGGTGTGGGAATCTTACACTGCACTGCCAAGTAAACATGCATTATAAAAAGCAGAATATCAGTAATAAGACTCACTCAGTAAGGGGTAGCAGGAACACTCAGGCAAAAAAGTTGAATTTCACTTGAGCCAAGATTTTACCTGTGTGGTCTGTTTGATTCCCAGGTAATAAGCCTAAACAAAAGCAGGTGACATGACTGGCATATTGTTCTGTAGCCTAGCAAGGACTAATGACTAAATGCATCTTGAACATAGGATTACCCACACTCCCTTTTGCACACTAGGCTGACCCTTCTGAAATAAGGTTGATGGAGCTTGGAGTATGCAGACAGTGGTGCTGACAGATTTGGGATTTACTCCAGGAAGAACTAAAAGGATTTTAGTCTGCTCTGGGATGTCAGTCTTTGACCTTATGTAGCAATAAATGAACATAAGATCAACAGAAAGGAAAGAGGGACTAATTCATGATATTCAGCAGAGACCTTGAACAAATACTCTGATACTGGAGTTACTCTACTGCATTCAACCTTATTGAGAACTCTGTATTCAAAAGATAAATATATGCAAGACTTCTGGGTCTGAGTGTATTACAAGCCATTTATTTCATTCCGTTGCTAAATGTTTTAAAATAAGATTAAAGACTCTTTTTAAGATGGCTTTTTACTGAGCTGCTGTATAATTCCTTTCATAGCGTGAAGTGCCTTGATAAGCTTCTGTGACAAGGGACTTTATAAATTAGATTGTATTATATACAAACACAATACATTTTGTAATGGAGAGGTAGTTTGGTCTCTTTACTTTGCTTATACTTTACATTTATAAGTGCAAATGTTTTATTCAAGCCAACTCCAATATCAGAATTAGGAATTGTGACACATTCTTTTAGGAACATAGAGCTGTGCTTTTTTATCCTGTTGGTTTTAAAACAATTGTCTCAAAGGTAATGTTGGAAGATTTTGACAATTATAATTGACATGAAAAAGAAGTTAGTTTTGAGACCTGAATATGATTATGACATTTTATTTTGTGGAATATATTTTGCTTACTATCAGCTACCACATCTGTTCTTCTAGTATGGGATTGGCAGAAGCAACATGGCCGGTATGTCAGTAACACTGAGTTCTATATTTACAATTTTTATGCCTTTTTCCGTATCATCACAAAGTAACAGCTTCTGATCTGATATTTTTTCACTTGTTCCATTATTTGGAAGGCACTAGGTTAGTTTTTCAAGCTTAATATTTCTGCAGTCCTTGGAGACATGGATTTTCATTTTTTCAGTGGAAACCACTCCCCAAAATAGACTTTAAAATTATCTCTGTTAGCAACATTTGGAAAAAAAGACCATGCTTAAAAATTTTCACTTTCTCCACATAACTAATAAAAATTCCAAATTGCTTTTCATCATGATTTCTGGGGTCAGCATTCATTAGACTTATTGCTTCTGCAATATCCCAATTTGCTGTCCCATTCTCCTTTGAAAATGTGTTTTTGTGGTACCTGTGAGTAGTACTGAGAAAGTAATTGTATGTATGGCTGATGACACTGTTAAAATGTCTTTTTCCATTTTGTACTAGTAATGTAAATGAGTGGGGGAAAAACGAGTCCTGTCAATTTACTGACCAAAGCCCAAGATCTTAAAATCACCATATTGTGGAAGTACTATCAATTCACATTTATCTACTTCTACAAGAAAGCAAAAAGCTGGTATCGTGGATTGAAGGAATGGCTCCTAAAATTACAAGTCTAAATAAAGGACTAATTGTTTTTTGACTTAAGGCAAGAGACAGCAAGAAGATCTATCATAGTTCATGAAAAAAACTGCAGAGGTTTCAGCATTTGATGCATATTGAAACAGGAATTGTTGATACTGGCATTTCTGAGGGGAAATTTCTCTTTTCAAGATCTTCCTTTGTATTATTTGCCCCATGACAGCCATATAATAGAATTCTTAACCAGTAAGTGTGATATGTGACATACATCATCATCATCATCATCTGGTCATTTCTGAACTTAAATCTCTTCAATCAAAGCATAACAATTTGTAGTGATAAAGGGTCTTCGCTTCCCAGTCCATACTCCGACCCTTCAGCTCCTCAGTCAGCACTGTGGAAAGATGCCACAGCATCATGACTGCTGGGTCTGTTCTGCCTACAGCTGCTCTCCTTTTGTATGAGAATCACATATTAAGGTTTTCCTTCTGGGTGCAAAAGGGATAATGGCATGCTGAAATTTCAGAAGACGTTGAATGCTGGTGTTACAGAAACTACAGGACTTCTGAATCTTATAGTTGAGGTTGTAGGATGCCTTGATGATTTTCTGTGACAAATCAACTTTTGCATTTGGTGAGACAAGGTAATAATTTGAAACAGCACTTAGTGATTCTTGGCTTTTTTTTCGAATTAGTTCCGATAGCAAAAAGATTTACAGCTGATCCATTTAGCTTTGGGTGGCAGAACTTGAGAGTAGGAAAAGAAAAGAAAAAGGCCTATATGCTCTTTAGGAATATTGAAGAATTTTTCACTTATTCAGAATACTAAAGAATGTGTAAATGTTTGATTTTGGTAAGCCATAAGTGGGAAATGTTTTCCTAGCTTACTTAAAATGGAGCTTTATTTCATGTTCAGCTCTTGAAGCTTTGGACAGTCAGTTTAAAGCAATATTCTTCTTTCAGATCCTACCAAGCAGATCTCACCTTTGATAGTCTGCTCTGTATATCTTTCATGCTCAGAGATCTGTGCAGAAAAGGTGAGCAGGGTAATGGAGTTAAGATCAGCCATGTAGATCCGAAAGAAAAATGTTGTCTTTAACAAATGCTCTAGCCTGTTTCCATTTTTTTTTTCCTGAGGAAAGAGCATACATTTAGAAGGCCTGACTTTTTTCCAAGATGATGTATTTTCCTAAAGCCTTAGCTTGTAGATGTTGAGCTCTTGTTTATGCAATTTAAACTGCAATAATGACAGAAACAGAAGCAAAGAGAATTAGCATACATTGATTATGCATAGTCAATAATGAACTTTAAGCCCTTTGTGAATAAATGTGAGGTAAATGTCACACACACAACACTTAGTAACAGAATGAAACAATAGGGTAAGAAAAAACACTTAATAGGAGTAAATAGAAGCAATAGAGGACATAAGGTTATAATTTAAATAATTGATTAGGGGATTCAAGGTATTCCATTTAACATATAGAGACTCAGGTTTAATTGCATCTCTCTTTCATGGGAAGGCTGTGAATTTAAAATTATCCCAGTGTCTTGCATTAGTAGCCTTTAATGGAACCTTAAACAAAATAGCTTTTAAAGAAGTAGTTGGGAAAATGACAAATAATTTCCAGGAGAATTTCCAAAATCATATACTTAAGATCAACTGTGATAAAGACAGCCATGGTAAATGACACAGAATAATGCTCAAGCTGAATTCAAGTTACACAGACCAGGGAGACTCCTGGAAGATTTCACATGTTGCAAACCCCTATAGTTATAGAACAGTGAAAAAACTAAATGGACATACAGGAAGGCTGCTGTCTATAAAGTGACCTCTGCTTTCCAATTGTAAGTATCACACAATTCTGCCTTAGGAGAGTTGTAGAAATATTGTAGGTGCATGTGAGACAGGGTGTCTGCAAAGATCTTTTTAAAAGATTAAAAGAGGGAATTTAGTCCATCTCTACCTATATATAGGAATAAGTGGCCATTGCATCTTTTTTTCACTAACTTCTAAAAGGCCAAAGAGCTAAAAACCTGTTACACCATGACTCTTTCTTTTTTCTCCTGTGTTGACTCTTCAAACTGAGGTTCTTGTATTGACATTAATATTGGCTAATTAAAAACATATATAATTATATATAAGCAGAAGATTAAGTCATTTCTTTCTCTGGGCCGACTGGCTGATAGGATACAGCTGCAACTTATGTTTGCCTTTACTGTCTTGCAGCAGTCATATGGCTCATCTTTATTAACTCTGGGATCTACTCTACAGCTATGTACTTTTTTTTTGTAGGTCTGCAGTCTTTTGACATTTGTTTGATTTTCCCTCTACTGGTCACATTTACATGTTCCACTTTCATCAAAGTCCATCAGACACCAGATCATTCCTTCATTCATGAAGCTTTATTTCAAATTCTGACTTAGTAATTTAAAAAAAAAAAGGTACTTCAGGGTTGATCTCATTCACAAGTTTTATAAGCACACTTTCAGCAGTTTAAATTGATTACACCATTCAGAAATGATTAAATTTATCACATGGAAGTAATTTAATTTTGCATATGGTTATGATCTCGGATGAAATGAAACCAGAAATTTTTATGGAATTTTATGTGAGTTATATTTTCTTATATCCATTCATTCCAAATATACCATTTACTTAATATTATAGGAACTTTACATTGACCTGTGCAAGAAATAAAAGAAACACATTTTATAATATTATTGATCATTTTAACTTTTCTTCATATATTTAAAGTTATTCAAGAGTAGATTTTAATTGGTTTTTGAAATGGTGGCTGAGTAAAAGGTCATCAAAAATACATTGCTAGTCATTTCCAGAAAGATTTTTTTATCTGAGATTGAAAGAGTCTTAAGTAAATTTTTTTATTCAATTGGACATGAGGAACACAATTCGTGTCTGGTATAAATATAATAAATTTTATTTACTAGTATGTGTGATCCCACCTCTACACATAAAACTGATTAAGTCTCCAGTGTAACAGTTTCAGTATTGTCTTTATTTTAATTTAAGTTTGATATCAGTTGTTTAATGGAAAGTAGTTTGTGGGCAACAAGTGTTGAATCATTCTTAAGACTCATATTGAAAATGTGTCAAAGTGGAAAGACAATGAAGTTTTAAAGTTGAACTCAAAGAAGGTTTAATTTTTTGATGGCAAATAATAGAAGGCATGGAGCAAAAATATTAAAAAATATACAAAAATACTAAAAATACTAATACCCATCTTTTAAAATTCATCATATTAACATTGATAAATGAATATTGTCACCAGCCATATTAAGGAAAGCTTCTGGGAGTTATCAGTGAAAGATATGAAAGGCAGCAATACAAGTCTGTATTAGTTCCGGAGAAAACTGTGGAATGCATTCTCTTCTGTCTGTTTAAAAATTGTGGGGGTTTTATAACTTTAAAATTGAATCAAACTTTAAAAATTCATAAGTCATTTCATATTTATGCCTGCTTTGAGTAGGGAACTGGACCAGAAAATCTCCAGATGAACCTTGTAATCTTATGTAATGTACGATGTCTGTGGGACATAGGCTACAGGTTGTTCCGTTCTTCACCAGTTGGGTTGTTGCATTTCTAGGGTGAAATTCCTGTAAAACCATGGAAACTATTCCTCTACTTAATCCAAGATGAGAAGGAATTATGGATATTTTTTCTCTTGACAAGACATGTCACTTTTCTGGAAAACAAAACTAAACAAAACAAAACACCTCCAAAATGTTATTTTTCATTTAGTATACCAGAAAAATTTGGAGGGAGGGAGGTGGGGAGAGCAGAATGGAGGAATTTTGGTAGGAAAATGTAATATGAGGTCAACAAATTTTAGTAACAAATGGTTATTTTGTTGTAAATTAGAGGAGGAAAACTTTCCTGAGCTATTGTCTCATACATGTAATTTTTGAGGAGAGCTGTAATTTGTGAGCTCTCTGACTCTCCCAAGCTTTTTTTTGCATAAAATCTATTCTATGACAAAACTTGATTGGAAGTCAGTGATGCCTTTCCTAGATACACTAACAGTATCAAAAAAGGTGTTTTAGGCAATAGAAATTGACAAAAGTAGATAATGTGTTGCAAGGAAATTTATTTTTATTGTACCTAGTTACAATATCTGTAGCTTCAAACCAAAAGAGTCGCATAGAAAGATGATTCCTTTTGACAAAATTAATTAGTTTTTAGTCTACTAGAGGTCTATGGTTTGGTGGAAGTTAAAAATTAAGCAGGAAATTTTGGTTTAAAGTCCTTCAGGTGAAACAGTCCCTGTGGGTTTATTAAACTTAACTTAAGAGAGAGAAATATTTGAAGGCTGCAATTACAAATTCAATTCTACAATAGTATTAGCTTTTCAAGTTGCAGGAAGTTTGTCAATATACAAATAGCTTTTATCTACAACAGGAAGAAATTGAGGAAAAGAAATATACTTCTGAGTACCAGAGTAACCTTTTTTCATCTATGAATTTTTCATAGACTTATTTCTATCTAAAGAAAACATGAGTAGTTTTGTCACCTTTATTTATATTGCACTCAAATTTTGCCTTCCACTCTGTGCCGTTTAGTATTTCCAAGGTAGCTCAACAAAAAGGAAGGCCATAGAATTTTGTAGACATAAAACAACAACAACAATACCATCTTCACCACCAATCATCACAAATAGATTTATAAATCTAATGGTTATGGAATCTAATTACAGGAATGCTCAGGCCTAATAGTTTATTAAATGAAGCATAAAAAAAATATATGTATAATATAGTCCTATAGCAGTAAAAATATGACTTTATGTGGCTTTTATGTCTTTTTAGAGTGCTGGGAAAAAAAACCCCAAACCAACCTAGAAAGATGAACAATTGTATCCAGAGAAGGTAACTGTAAATTCCAGTGATTTTGAAAAAGAACATGGTGAAAAAAGAGAAAATTGCATGAGGAATGCTCCTATTTTGTTATTATGAGTTTACTAAGAGCTCTCCTTTTTTCTACTTTCATTCCCTGGCATGTCAGTGATAAAAGTGTCTGTATCCTAATGCTCAGGTGTTACATTCTTTGTTACAGTAGCCAAGATAAGATCCCTTGAAGCACTACTTGTACTCTATGACTGTACCTTGGTATACAATTTGAAATCTAATTAATATATACAGACATTTTAATTGATCAAATTTACACTTCAGCTCTTCTGAAATTTCTTGTTCAAGAAAAAGTTCAGAAGAATCATAGCACCCTCTCTTTATGCAGATTGATGCACCAGTTCTCCTCAGTTGTCTAATTTGTTCTGGATCACAGCAAGTGATGATTTTGTGTCCTGAAATGAGAATTTGCTTAACTTCCAAGCATTTCTTTGGTCTAAAACACGTATAGGGACACCTGTGACTGAATGTTTTGAAATATCTGTGCGAAAACCCATTTTGCCTGCTCCAAAAAAGCCCCCCCAACAACCCGACATGGAATATGCGTGCAAAGTTTATCTGAGTAGCCAAGACTGAAAAAGTATTTATGTGTTTCTTATTTGAATTCAATATAAAACACTTGGTGTAACCAATTGCTTAAGGGTCAGTTTTTAATGTTCTGTTTTGTAGGCATTGCTTATATTTAGGAAAAAAATAACATCTGCTGACTACTGCTGTTCCAGCAAGGACCATCTTCAAAAACTTTTCGTTTTTGAGTAATATCTAACTACAGTCAATTCTGTATTCGCACTAATCTGTAAAGCGCACTGCAAATTCAGAGAGAACATTGTTTTGCTTTCTAAAGCAACCATAAAGCTCTGAAAGGTGACCATTATAGATTGTACACCAAAATGCCTTCAGTTCCTATTTGTGTCCTTGTTCTCCGCAAAGATCTTTTCAGAAAAAGAATCAATATTAGGCTCTCTATTCCCCACCTTCTAATTATCTAATTAGGCATAGAAATGTAACACAAACCACCAGGCTTTTTTTTTTTTTTTTCTTCTTTTCACAGTTACTTATTTCAGGTCTTCTCCCTAAGTGGGGTTATCTTGCTCCCTAAATTTTAATTTATTAAGTGTTTCATCTGAAAGCAATCACCCTTGCAGTCAATTCCCAGAATAAAACATCTGCCTTTTCAATTCAGACAGCTTATAAGTGAAGAAATACGCCAGGGACACAGAATTATGCTCTCTTTCAGAATGCAGAGGTGTTTTACTCAGGTGGTTTTCCAGCATCAGTCAACTTGTTCCAAATTGTGAATAAGCTTATTTTTGAACTCGGCTATGGAAAACACAATTAGCATACATTTCCTCAGCCAACTTAGTAAGTTTCTGATGTTTCAGATTGCCTTTATTAATTCTTTCTCCTATACTAATTGACCTTTACAGGGGCTACTTGAGACTTATAAGTCCTTTGACTGAGAGTATTACCAGACTTAAAATTTTCTTGAATCATGTTGAATCTTGAACATTAGAGCTATGGTTTTAGTGTTGTCTGAAAAATTATATCTTAAAATTCTGTGAAGATGAATTCTTAATGAGTTATTCCTACTGATCCCAGAAAGTTCTATCTTGTATTAGAATGACTTAATATTTTACGGTAAATTTGATACACAGGACAAATTGTATAAAAGTGGAATAATCCAAGGAATTAATTTTTGTAATGTAATATGCATGAAAAAGTGACATTTACATGTTAGACACATGACTGCAATTATCTCTGGTTTACAAATCAATTTACATTTACAATTCTTTCTTTTCTCCTCTGTGGATGGATTGAGAGAAAACAGACAAGTAGCCTACAAAAATGGAAATACATGTTTGAAGAAGAGACAATATTCAAAATACAGAGTGATTCCTAGTAATTCTCAGTTAAACCTGCTTCCAGCATTTTCATTCATGTACACAGAGAATGCTTTACTTAAAGCAGTACACTTACAATTTTGCCTTCTCCAGTACAGAAGGCAAACTTGAACCTCTCAAACAGGGTATATCAGGTTATATATTGAGGCTGACTGATACCCACGGCAGTGATCACGCTAAGGGCTAAGTTCTGCTTTAGCCTAGTGACTTCCACCTCCCTGGTTGCTGCTATTACTGTTGGGCATGCACAATAAACGAGAAGGAATGTATTAAAACATGCTGTGATGTCAGGGTGAAACTTCAGTCTCTCTTTTTCTGGGGAGGCAAATTCCTACAATCAATTTTTACTGTGAGTTGCTGTCATCTTTGTGAACTGATAGGAGCTTTATGGACTCATTTATTTCACCTTATTTATCATTATTGCCCTTCACATACTCAGTGATCAAGAAAAATTTTTGAAAAAAGTAGATGTCAACAAGTATGAGTACTTTTTTGACTAATATAATTTGTGAAATATGACTTGAAAGATTAAAGTATTTATTATTACGCAATTAAGTATTGACAATAAGTAACAAGGGTGGTGTAGAACCTCTGTGTCCCAACATATTTCCTTTACAGTACTGTTTCATAATGCCAGAAGAAACTGAGACAATGCTACTGAGGCCCTGTGTAACAATTTGACACTGAAACATTGCAAAATGTGATTTCACCCTATTAGAACACGAAAAAAATTCACAGGATAGCTGTGCTATCCCTTAAAAAATATTGTTATAATGAACATTCTGAACTTTGGGTTTCAAGGCATGTAGCATGGTGTCAAACCTTACTGTTATCTAATATTGAGCACCACAATGCCTTAACATACACAGAAGAGTGATTCCGCATGACAAATGTAAGCCTGAGCTTCTACAGATCTCAGTATTATGACTTAGCTAATGCTAAACAGTAATAATATTTTGCATTGCAGGTGTTCACCAGCAAGCATTACCTAAACCTAAACAACAACCTTATTTTACACAGATTTTGAGGGTTAAAAATCTGTTATATTGCAATGAGAGTCAGTGTTTTACAAGTGTTTCCAAGGGAAAAAAAAACTCCAGGCACACAGAACAGGATGGATCATCTAGAATAGCTCACAACATTTATGACAGTCTTATAGAACTTGGATCATGGTCTATGCTGAGTTGCATCTGTCCTCCGAACTGGTAACTCGCCCATGGTGCTTTCACTGTCAGACTTCGAATCTTTATTTATTAATTAATTAAGCCCATACACATATGATTAAAAATTTTAAAGTCTTATGATAAATGAGTGTCTATGTATAAATACATTTCTGCAATGTATGAGTGGGAAAAATATGATTTGTTGTTTCAAAAGGTCTCATACTGAAATTGGCATGTTGCTCCCCAGATCTGGAAAGATATCCTATCACTTAGTAGACTAATGATCAAGTACAGGAGATAATATTTTCTCTGCCAAAAGGACAATAACATTTTTAAAATGGAGAGGACAGTGAACAGTCTAAGAGAAGCAAAATAGAAATTGCTTACTGAATAAGGTCTGGATCAATAATGTCTGTAAGAAAGGGTATGAGAATATGATGATTTCTAAAAGACTCCCAAAAGGATTTCACAGGTCTTACGCCTTATATTTTTTTTTTTTCAGGGAAGGTCGACTGACAATACACAACGTTTATAGGGCTTTGGCTACATGGCTCAGATAAGCATCTATAGCTTGCCAGCTGCTTGAGAAGAAGGGAAGACAGAGTTGTATCTTAGATTAAAACTGATTTTCTTTCTTTTCAGATATTTATGTCTTTATGAATTTTCCAACTGCATTATTTTGACCTAGGATTTTATAAAGAAATAAGCATAATTCCTTTAAGCCTAGTGTGGCTGCAGGTTGACCTTGGCTGAATGCCAGGCACCCACCAAAGCTGCTCTATCACTCCCCTCCACAAGTGGATATGGGAGAAAAAATATGACAAAAGGTTCATGGGCTGAGATAAGGACTGGGAGAGATCTCTCATCAAATACTGCCACTGGCAAAACAGGTTAAGGTTGGGGATATTAATTGAATTTTTTACTAACAAAATTAGGGCAGGATAATGTGGAGTTAACTAAATCTAAAAACACTTTCCCCCCCACCTCTCCCTCCTTCCCAGCTCTACCTCCTCCCCCAGTGGTGCAGGGAGACAGGGAATGAGGGTTATGGACAGTTCATCACAGGTTGTTCCTGTCAATGCTCAGGGAGAGGAGTTGTTCCCTGCTCCAGCATGGCATCTCTCCCATGGGAGACAATCCTCCATGAACTTCTCCAGCATGAGTCCATCCTATGAGCAACTGTCCTCCACAACGTGGGTCACTCTTCCATGGGGTGCAGACTTTCAGGCACAGCCTGCTCCAGTGTGAATCCCCACAGGGTCATGAGTTCTACCAGGAAATCTGATCCAGCATGGGATCCTCTCTCCATGGATCTGCAGGTCCCTGACTGGAGACTGATCCATCATGGGCCATTCACAGGATCCACATGGATCTCCATGGGCTGCAGGGTCACAGCTGCTTCACCATGGGCTGCACCATGGGCTGCAGGGGAATCTCAGCTCTGGAGCCTGGAGTACCTTCTGCCTCTCCTTCTCCACTGACCCTGGTGTCTGCAGGGTTGTTCCTCTCACATGTTCTCACCCCGTTCTTCCCTGCCTGTAATTATAGCTGCACAATTACTATTTTTTGTTAAATATGTTATCACAGAGGTATTACCACCATTTCTGATTGCCCTAGCCTTGGCCAGTGCATCAATCTTAGAGCTGCCTAGCATTGGCTCTGCTGGATATGGAGGAAGCTTCTGGTAGCTTGTCACAGAAGTCTCCACTGTAACCCCTCCACTACAAATGCAAATCCAATACACTGACATCTTTAGTCACAAAATCATAATAATAGGATAAGACCCAGAGAAATGGAGGTAAGTTTTATTAGAGTTCTGGATATTTCAGGCAGAGGTGAATACTAAAGTTCAGTGATCCAGGATTTCCAGAAGAAAAGGGAGTATAACTGCATCTGTGCAGTTATTTGAGAACCATCATTGCTATATTCTGGGGAGCTTTGATTTAAGATAATATGCTTGAAATTAATTTGTGAAAGTAAACAACCATTTTTGAGGTTAACTGTAGCCTCTGTCCTGAGAGTGTATAGCAGCAATTAAAAAAGCAGTCTGGGAAGACTTTTCTGAATGAATATTTAGCTGCTGGTTTGGGCAGGGGTAAGTAGTCACAGGCTGTTCCTACTTCATAAGCTTGGGAAAGAAAGAGCTCACTGGAGGTATATCCAGAACTAAAATGCCAACTTTATTTAGCAGCAGAGTGATTCTAGGCTGTGACACGACTGTGGAGTTGCTGCAAGTCTGAAGACCGTTTCTATCATGAGGCACTACTAAGGACTGTTTAATCTGTCTTGACTATTCTCAAAGTGAAAAAATTGTGGTTTAAAACAAGTGCTAGTCTCATTTCTCCTGAGCTCTTGCATACATGCCAAATTTTCCATGTCATCATGAGACTCACAGAAAGCTTGGACCTGTACAGGAAATGTCTTTTATAGTCAGAATCAGGAAAGATTCAAAGTCTGAATTTTCATTAAATAATGCAATGTATTTCTGTGGAGCTGAAGGTACTGAGAACAGGAATATCCAGCCTACTACTCAGCTGTACCTGTTGACAGCACCAAAGATTTTACAGATCTGTGGAATTCCTTACTTAAACATATTCAGTATTAGAACAATGATTAGAGGCATATCAGATGTCTAGAGAGAAAAGGAGAGTTCTGAGACCAGAATATATTCCCCTTCACTTTTGTTTTAAATATTATTTTCAGGATTGGGTTTTCCCTTAATAACAGAGCAAAGCTTCTGTTTCTGTAAATGCTTTCAGGGCTGTCTGTTCTGATTCATGAGCTGTCCTTTTCTCCTCCATTCCTGTCTTCTTCCCTGGAAATTAACTGCCATGTCTGTAGCAAGAGCAAAGTGGATGGACTTTGTAGGGTACCAGGGATGGGCTGTGGAGGCAGACCAGGGAATTCTCTTTGTGTGTAGATCCAGTCTGCTGCAGAAGCAAAGCACTCTTTTTTCCTCCTGGATAGGGTGAGACGATAATGTTTCATTCCCCTACCTTTTCCATTTGCTTAATTTCTCTCCTTTACTGATTCTCAATATACGTTATAGACACCATCTCACCCCCTGAAGTCACTGCAATTTCATGTTTGGTGAAAAGATTCCTGTGTACTCCCTTTGAGGTTCAACACACTGTTTAAGGTGGTGAAAACATCTGTCACATTGCCATGAAATTTAAACCCTTACACTTGCAACTACAACAGTTTTGGCACTGTGTCCTTTATCTTGATTGCACAGCTTAACATTAGAATAATTTTTTTTCCTGTTCAACCTACAGACAATATCTTTGTGCACAACAGGAACAACATTTGAAGTAGATATTCATACTATGCTGGATGAAAATGGTTATACAGGCAATATGCACTGCAGCTAACACACTAACTGACACTTAACTCCTGATCTCTTTGTTTTGTTGTCAATAGTAGTAATAGTTGCAGAGCTTGTAGTATTATGGCATTTGGCAACCTGGCTGAACAGAACAGAACCATAGTTTTAGGTTTTGGGAAGACAATAGAAAGCCAAACTCCTTCCCTCTTCCCACAAAAAAGTGTCCTTGTATTATCCTCCTCTCTCATAATTCTCTTTGTTAACATTGGGGATCTATGGCATTAAATATTTGAGAGCTTCTGGCTCATGAGATACATTGTGATGTCTCTACCTTATGAACTTCCATGCCGGTCTAAATAACTAATCTAATTATTCCAGTATTTCACTATACCTGTGTCAAGTAGTTCAGGACATTTCCAGTGGTGACCAACAAATAATATGCAGCAGTGGAGTCATATGACATAACATTCTTACCATAATCAGCAATTTATAAATTAGCTATAGATTCAGTTGAAAGATTTCTGTTATCCTGAAATCCTTCAAACCAGAAGATTATTTCTTGACCAAATACTGAATCTGAGTTTGAATATCTTGTTTTGAATCCACATAATTATGGACTATAACAATTACAATATTCATAAAGTTTCTAACTCTAAATAAATTATCACTTTTGGGGCGGTTTGGTTTTGGGATTTTTTCTTTTTTCTTTTTTTTTTCTTTCCCTCTTCCTTCAAAAATATTACATCGTTCATCTGATTTTTCTCTGCACGCTTTGGAATAATTGTTTGCATTTGTGATGTGTATGGGCATAACATCTGCCTCAGAGTGAGTTGCTGTGTTCACTACTCAATGAAGCAGTGAAGCGTTTGAAATGCAGGAACATCCCTCAGACATCATTGCTAGTTAATGATTCTTCATGCTCTGAATGTTGCATCTCATGCATCTTGTGTCTATTAATCTTAAAATGACACACCTCACCTTATCAGTCATCTCACTAAGAAACACACCCAACAAAACCAACAAAGACCTGAGAAGAGCCTTTTGAGAAAAAAAACAATGTATCCTTATCACTCAAAAAAGAAAAAAAAATGTTGAGAATATTGTTCTCCCTGTGTTCCTCTGTAAATAACCGACGTTTAACTTGGAGCTAATCATGGCTAATCAGGCTTCATACACAGAACTCAAAATTAACAAATGTCCTGCTGCTCTTTTCTGACATAATCTTTTTTGGGGTTTTTTTCTGTATCCATCCTGGTGTCTGGAAATGAGGCAAGTGTTAGGTTTGTAGGCTGAACAACTAAGCAAATGTGAATAAAAATCGATGATAAATGCAGTGTTCAGGGGCATGGAATGAATCTAAAATGGAACATTAGCAAATTTAGACCAAATTAAGAAAAGGTTTGCAACCTGTCAAAAATGAGGGTGCACATCAAAGAGGAACTTGCACTTTTGGAAGGATCAATGGCTGTTGAGGAACATTTTAAAGACAATATATTTTATTCCAAATTTTAAACAACAATGTATTCGTGTTTGTTTTGGCATTTACTTAGAACTCTAGCTAAAGCATTGCGTTTCCTAACTGATGCAGTCGTTCTACAGTCAAGGTTCTTAAATACCAAGATATGTTTTAGTGATTAAGCCCTTTGTGTGAAACACTGTATGGTAGTCTCAAAAAGGAAGAGTGGGTAGATTTGCAGTAACCTGTTGTACTATAGAGCTTCCCAGTAGGATTTGACAAGCTTTTCTTTCTTATATTCTGAATGCAAACTAGAGTGGCTTGCATTAAATAACACCTTAAAAAAGAAATCACATTGAAAGCTGCCATCAAAGAAAAAGGAAGAAAGAGAAGGCAGCAGGGAAACTCTTGCCCAGTGAACTATAATCTCAGTACAAATGACTCCAATAGTTAAAGAAAAGTCAGGGTCTCAGTACTTTTTGAATCTTGAAAGAGTCTATTATAATATTTACTTTGAACTATGATTTTTCTCTCAGAATACTACGCAACACTTTATACCAACGCATTTCAGAGTAATATTAAACCTTAAAAAGATATTAAATAATGCAAAATTTGAAAGATTAGGATTTTTAAGACCCACTTATCTGTATCAAAGAGGATCATAATGAATTTCAAGTGGTATGACTCAGAAAGTTCTTACCAAGTTAAAACCTGAAATATATTGTTTAATAAAAATAATGTTAATTATTTTTTTCCCAAGGTCATACAATACAAAGGATTTGTGTGTCAGAGTACTGAAGAATATTAAGAGGTACTAAGCATTAGATCTTGATTTCAAGTATTTGCAAGACTTTTCTTCTTCAATCTTCAGGTTTCTGAACTGTCTTAAAAGAGAAAATGACCATTAAATACTATTTTATTTTCTAATTTGCAACCAGACTATCCCTAAAAAAACCACAAAACATTGCAGTGGAAAAAGAATATAAAAAGAATACTGTATTTTGAAAATTTAAGGATAACACATAATTCACAGAAATAGCCTTCTCAAACTAACAGAAATTTGAAATCTTTGGAGGCTCTTCTGGACTTATTTATATTTCAGCTTGTTAGGGACTGAGTTGATGATGACACATTACATGACAAGTAGTTCAGAAATTCCTAAAATAAAATTTCTTAAAATACATAACTGAAAAGTAAAAGAAAACATAGCTTATCTGGCTTCAGAATAGTGAATTGATTTTCCCATTTAAAAAAACAGGTTCTAGGGTGGTTTTTGTTAGGTGTTAGGAGACTATCCTTGTTTAGCTATGTTTCTTTCAGCTAAAACAAAAGAAAAAGCATTGGAATCTAATCCATTAAGGATCTGATCCAGAGCTTGTGGAAATCAGCCATTTAGTAAACTAGCATAGTCTTTAGGTCAGGCCATGTATGAAGCAAGAAAATGCTTCTGACCCCAAGAAAAATGTCTTTTTAAAAACATCCTGTAAATCTTGCGGACCTGGAGTGGCAGATATATGCTGACAGAATTTAATTTACATGTTGAGAATGTGAATCTGACTTATCAGATGCCGAACCAATCACAAAATAAATAAAAAAGTGAGACTTAACAAATAACATCATAAAGCTTTATCTTAAGTCACCATATTCATGAAGTGTAAGATAGTGGCCAATACCAGATTTATGATGATTGCATATTTCTATTTCTGCTTATTCAAAAATTCTTTGATGGAAATATGATTATAAATGGGTTTACTTGGTGTGTTGCATACAATGTTGTTAGTGCATTCTACTTTCAGATGCCTACAATTATTGTAAATATATATCTATTTATAAGGAATTCAGCATTATTCAATTACACTATGTTAATTGTTCTCTGTCCACTGCTTTAATCAGCGTCCTGGAAAAAAGCACTAAATGTTTCTGAACACAGCAGACATTCACCCTACTGAAGAGGAAGGGAAGGATATGCCTAATTTTCATTCAAAGAGGAATGACTTACTATTTAACAATGAAAAAACTGTATCAGGAAAGAGTTTTGAGTATTATGTTACTCTTTCTTTTTATTCATGCTTATTAATTTTAAGTGAATTTAATCTATCAATTATCCTTTAAGTGTTGACATTAGCATCCAGATTTTCAGAAATCTTCCCAAACAGTCCAGAACAGAATATACCACTTGCAATTTTGGAGTTAAAAGCAGAGTAGGAAACTAACCTTCAGCATGCTGCTAACGAAACAGAGTGGGATTGAAAGTGTTGTAATAAAATTGCCAAAGGGAGTAAGTTCTCAGGGCAAATCAGACACTGCTCAAATACTAAATCTTGTTTTGCATTCCAGCAAGCAGAAAAAAAGGGAGATGCAACAAAGGAAACAGACATCATCTTAGATTAGTCCAACGTAAATGAAAGAAAGAAAGCAAGCTGAAAATTGTAGAAGAGTTGATTTCACTACATGTTTATGTTAATAGGGTATTTGACTTTTGAATGCTTCATAAACCTTGTTATGTTCAGTGCTATTTGAGGTAGTAAAACAGCTGGAACTCTGCCAGAAGCTTTAATTGGAATCAGCTTAGCAGGCACTGACAAGGTTTCCTAGTGCTTAGTTTCAACCTTATAATAAAAATGCAAAATTATGTGCTATGTATTTTCTGTTCCTCTTTGGTGCACGCCCATAAAGGTGAGACATAGCTGTGCTAGAAAATAGAATAATTTTTTCTCACATGCCTCAGGCAAGTGTTTTGAGAGGGCAGTGTGTGTAGTGTCACTTATAATTAGATATTTCCTCACAAAGGAGGCTGCAGAGACTCACCATAGAGCTCTCCTTTTTTTGTACATCTTGGTTATTGATTAGGCCAGTGTGTCAGATGGCCACAATAACACCAGAGGTGTTAGCAGTATATGACTGGGAATGGGATCAGAGGGCATCACCAAAGAAACATCAGAGGAGTAGTCTGATTACACTCTTCATCTAACAATAAATTAGAGGGCTGCAGACCAGGGCATCTTGCCATACAGAAGGAAGGGATTATTGTTTTGTGGAGCCAGCCCTGCGGGCTTGTCCATGCAGAGGAATCTGAAAGACAAAATTTTGTCCCAGGAAACAACTGCACTGCTTGAGCCTTTGAAACTGATTAGAAACTTAGATTCAGGACTATTAAAAAAAGATTATTCATTCATTATCTATAGCTACAAATTAATAGATTAAAAAATCTTTCTCCCTTCAGATTGTCTGCATGATCTCTTGGAATTCTATACTTGATAAATGTAGGTCATACAGATATGTAACAAATATAGATAAATGACTTTCACCAAGGTTGTTAAGACAGGAATGAATCCCAGGATAATGTTACATTGTCAAGAGGCCAAAAGTAGTCAAGCAAGTCATGTCTGGAAAACACAACTTTCAGAGTTTTAATAGAAAATCTTCACCCTGGGAAACTTCTAGTTCACAGAAAATACCACCCGCCCTGTCCATTCCCATCACATGAAACCGTTTTTTGCAGGCTATTTAATGTCACTACCAAATGTCTCCACAAATGCTACTGCTGCATACAATGCAGTTCCTCATCAGCTTCTATATTTAAGTACATAAGGTGAAAGGAAGAACAGGAAATAGCAAAAGCCATCTTTGTTTGCTATTTGCAATTACTTTGAAACATCATGGCTGGATAACACAAAGGTACTGACTGAGATAGGAATAATTTTTCCAGGCCAACAGAAGTTTTATAAGCTTGCTCCCAGTCACAGACTCAGGTTTTGCAAGGATCTGTAATCTCAAACACAGAAAGGCTTTTGAGTTCTCTGGCCTGGGGGTTTAAGGGAAAGGCAGATGATTTGACAATTTGTCTCTAGCTCAGTGCTGCAGCCCAACAAATACACTTGTGGCATTACCTGTAAGAGGATACAGGTTTGGCATTGACCTAATAGTGCAGTGCTTCAGGACTTGTAGGGGCTTCCTTTGACCCGAGCTTATTTTCAGCTTGCTTTAGGTATCTTAGCAATTGTCTACCAGTCAGATGATTACTGCCTAAATTTGCCTTAGCTTAGTTTTCTGCTGTTGCACAGCACAGTGCATAATGCTAATTAATAGAGAGTAATAATAACTAGCAATTCTATGCAGACTGAACTCTTTATGACCCTGGAATAAAAATGAACAGTGAGACAGCATAGGTTTAGGAGGATACGGAGGCTTTAGACTGTAAAAACCCATAAATCTTCATGGTCAGTCACTACTTATTAAAGGGATGCAACTCTGAGGGGCAGGTAAATCAGTCCTAGAGTTTGCAGGAGAACAAGTATAATGTGGAATTCAGAACCAAGGAAGAAAGTGAGAGAGAGCACTTTCTGGTAGCTAATGTAGAAGTCGTAGTGCCAAGTAGACAGAAAATTGAGAACAGAGGTAACCCCAATCCATAATCGCGGATTATTTCCACAATCATCCTGTCAGAGGTTGGCATGCTGAGGAATCATTATACCTCTCTCCCTGATTCTTTTTGAGTAAGCCAGTGGGGTACTGGAAAGTGAACACAGAGGAAAGGTACTTATATGTTCAAAATGTGTAGCAGTATGATTAAGAAATTTTTTCAATAACCATTAGGTAATTCAGACTATGACTTTCAGTTTAATTACAACTGCAATAATAACTGTTTATTCTCTTTGATTAGGCTGTTAAGACTTTAATTAAACTAACAGTATGTTTTGACTCTGTATATAAGTTATGGCTCCTTTTTTTGCCCAGAACAACATTTTGAATGCAAGAGTGAATACCACATATATGCACCTTGGTTTCTCTGGAGAAGTACACAAGTCTGTGGAAAAAGGAAAATATAATCTGCATTTGAAAACTAGTAATAGCATATGGTTATGTATTTATCATACTTTTGACATTAAAAATCATCCATTGGCTATCCCAGCTGCCGTTCAGGTCAATCTCATACCTGTTATGATTGATAATTTTACAGATTTAGTTGTTTCTCATGAATCTCGCCCTGCAGGAAAGTAAAGTGAAAGTAAAGTGATAAAGTACTCTCACTGCCTCCAAAGTCAGAAAAAAATTTGCCCCAGTAGTCAATCTCTTACCAAAATTCTGTTCTGAGTGATTACTGAAGCTGCACCAAGAAAAAAGAAAAAAAGATTTAGCTTTCTCTTTGCAGTTTCCAACAGATGTCCTGACAGACTCTGATGGCAAAAAAAGTTTGTAAGAAATCAAGACTCACCAGCCCTTGTGGTCCTTGCATGTTGTTGGTAAACAAGCAGCAATCGGAAGCTAGTGTTTGTTTATGTTCTATTTGCCTTGTTTGGAGCAGACTTTTTGCTTCCCTTTCCAAAAGGTCAGTTAAGAGTAACTTATATATCTGGGCTCATTGGTTTTCGTTCTAGAACGCTCTGTAGAGCACATGAAAGCAACATTGTTCTCATCAGTAGCTAATTCCATATTACACCACATCATTTTCAGAGTCTGCAGAGATAAATGTTATTCATACACTTCTATTTCCAATGCTATAACTGCATTACATTGGAATGAAATTTCCCTTCTTTAGGTGGCAGAAAGGGTAATGATTTTAAAGACAAGAAAGAGTTTAATTGATGATCTAAAATCATCTTCCTGCTTCAGAGAACAAAGCTAAAAAGTGCTGTCCAACTGAGCAGTTGACAAGAGATAAACAAAAGTCGAACATCTAGCAACTCTAAGGTTATCTAAAGCTGAACATCTAGTATCTACCAGCCAAGTTGAACAATAGGAACTGAATGAAGAGGAAGAAAGCAGAAAACAAATTAGTGAACAAGTTTTTCACAAATTCAGAGGAATACATCTGAAAAGTGCTGTAAAACTAGATGAAATACAGTTTGAACACTGTGCAGTTCGTGTTTGCTTAATCTCTATTTTAAGGAAAGGTAATGCACCTCCTAAATACTTCCCTTCACCTGATGTTTTCAGAGAGTCAGGTGCACTAAACGAAGCATATTTGAATGATGGTGAATCATCAGCAGGCACTATGTCCTTATTCTGGCCAGGACAAAGTTGATTTTTGCAGCAGCCAGGAGGGGTATGGCCAGGACCCTGTAGTTAGTCCATAGCACTTCAGGCCATGCGGAGTGGATGGAGAGGGGCTGTGTCCCTTCCAGAGTGGGCTGGTGGCACAGTGTGTGGTTGTGTGGTGATGGGTTCCACATGGGGAGCATTCGTATGTGAATCGTTTGCCTGCCTTTTACATTCTGTTTTTAATATTGTTGTTACTGTCCATTTTCCTATTTCATTCCTGTTTCTAGCAAATTGTTCTTATTGCAACTCATGATCTATTTTTCGCCTCCAGTTCTTCTCTCCATCCTGTTGCAGGGAAAGGGGCAGGGAGGGTGGGGAAAGTGAGCCAGCAGCACATAATTTGGTGTATTTCATTGGGAACACTAAATTAGAGAAGACCATTCCTAAACCATGAAACACTATAATGTCCATGTATGGAAACACATTTGAGGGAAGCAAAAGTTTGTGAAAATGGGGAAAAAAAGAGGATTCCCTCATTTATTTCAGATTTGAGTGTTATTTATAGTTAGCTTTCTTCTTAAAAATAGTTTTGAAAGTTCATTGTTATGCATCTATTTTAAGTTTGCCTATTAAAAATCTTATTTTTGCCCCTGTCCAGACAGGTAGGTTACACAATGCACACCATGATGTGATGTGTCCATCATACAAAGCAATTGAATCAAGTTGTCCATCTAATGATCAAGATTAATTTGTCATGTATGCTTTGCTGATCTGTGTATGTGCCACTACAAGTGCTTTTGTGACACTCACTGTGTTTACTCTGTTGCTGTTGATTACATGTGTCTCTGTTAAGGCCAGAGTACTATGACCACAATTTTGACATATCTTTGACTCCAGCCAAAGGTTTTTTGCTTGCTCAGACTCATAAAACCCTAAAAAGAAGGCTATATTATTTGGACAACCAAGCTATAGCTATTTCAACATATGTGCTAGTCTACCCTGTCCTATGCAAGAATGGCCTTCGTTAGTAATTTGGGTTATGAGCATGGTGGAGCATCTTCCTACAACCCTCTGTCATCCACTTGGTATGTGCCATGAACAAGAAAAGCCAACTCATTCTTTCCTCTTAAATCAACCCCATCATATCTAAACTGGCCACTTTCTATGTAAATAAAAAGGGAGTTGTAACATTTCTAAAGATAGCAAATATTTGAGTAGGTGATACCTTTTACAAGTATCAAAATGTGACAACTTGATCACGTAGTCAATGTAGGAGCATTTGAGCTTCCTGCCGTGCCCTGCAAAGCACAGTGCTCTGAACTGCACTTCAGCTTCTGAGAAATGTCATAGGGAATTTTTCATAGAGCTGAGGTTTTCCTCACCAAACCCTACTTCCTGTAAGGAAAGCTGTCTGTTAGCAAGGTATTCCTTATTTCTAATCAAAACGTGCCTTTAAAATATTGTGACTATATGAATAGTTATACATATGAATAGGAAAGGTGTCCATGTGTGTGAGAGAAATCTGATTGCTACCAACATCCAGCATGTGTTAGGTATTTATATTTTAAGCTATGAGGCTTTGCCACACTAAAAAAAAATCAGAAATGTAGAAACTATAACTTACCACAGGATTTATTGTGATAAACAAGCACGTTTAAAACAATTCAAGGCGTACTTCAAAGGGATTTCTATATTTAAAATGAGTTTGTTTTCTCAAGTGCGTATGTGTGTGGGGAATATAGTTTATGGACTGATACATTTTGTGACATGCAAGTTACAGGAAGGGGATTCAATGTATCATTTCATGTATCACATAGTGCTGTACATCATTTATAAGCTGGACAATCTAATTGCTTGTTCATCACTTCCAGCGGGATGAGGCAGGAAACTGCTGCCAGCTGTTGATATTCTACCTTTGTTTTGAAACTCTCTGATTATAGGGAACAACAAGAAGAAAAACTCCTTGCAGTGGGAGTTTTGAGGACTGAAAGGTGATCTCTAGTCCTAAAATTTGTGATAAATTAGGAATTTATGTGGTCTGAGTGAACATTTTATTGTAGACTGGTTAAATAAAGGAATGTAGGTTACTGAGGTAAAGTTTACAACAGCGATTTTTGTGTCTGTGCTTTACAGATCAATTTTGTGACAGCATTGCTGTGCCAGAACACATACCTCAAACATTAAGCAAATTCTTGAGGAGTTTATTCCTCATACAATAGAAATTTCTCAGCCTGTAGTGTGATATACACTAAACCTGAAACAATCTTCCTGAATTATCACAAGCTGCAAGTAGGTAGACCAGGTAACATATTACTTTCTTTTGACACAAGAAATAGAGAATTTGTCAAATAGAGAATTATAATTCTGTTCTTTCAGAAGAATAAGGAAAGTAAAGCACACAGGACGGCTCTGTGTAAAAAAGAGCAGATGTGAGCTGCTGCTCCTGATTCTGTTTAATCAAGTAGAGACAAGGTTCTGATAGACAGGAACAAGTCTAAAGCAAAGCTTTTTCAGGGCAGAAATATTATTGCTATTTCCTTGTCTGGACATAAAATGCCATGAAACCAGAAAACAAAGTTGACTCTGTGTATCAGCAAGGATTTCCTATATTATAAGGGAACCATGAAACAGGATTTAAAACCCAATCTTTCTTTCTCCCTCTTATCACAGGGGTTGCAGAGGCACTCTATTTTTCTTTCATGTCCAGTTCTACAGGGACTAGATGGCCCTTTGCATTCTGGATGGCAGAGGTGTAAATAGAAGTCACTTAAATGTGTGTCATCTTTCAAAAATCCCAGGCACTGTTCTTTTCATTATGGTTGCTGCTCACTGCTCACGACCAGTTTTGTTTGGTTTCTTTGTAAATTTCTTTAGTTTGCCAAAAGACCGTATAAATAATTCATATTGCAACAGAAATGAACTTTTAAAAAATATTGCATATTTACCAGTATTATGAATAGGTAATTTAATACAGTCACCTGATGCTAGGATTTTCAAAACAGTGTGGAGCATAATTCCTTTAGACTGCCTAGAAAATCCCAGCCTGGGATCTTAGCAGCATACAGAATATATAAAGAATACAGATATGTCAGGAGCTTCTCATAATTATATATATGCTTTACAAAGCATTTAGTTTAATCCCAGGAATTTTGAAGCTTAACTTGGTTTAAGTGGTTCACAGACTTTGCAAAGCATAAATTGCATTCAGAAAGTAAAGGTGTTTTTTTCCACAGTAATTTTCCTCCTTGGAAAGTATCTTTAGTGTGGAACAAAACTTATTGTGTAAGTCTCCCTTTTGTATATCTTCCATAAACTTCAGATAACCCTTTCCTGAAATAATCTTGTCTCTTCACAAAGTAATTGTTATAGACCTCTGCTGGGGTAGAATTATCTAACTTTTCTCATCAAATCTCATTATTTTAACAGATAGAGCAGTGTCTAATTGTCTCCACACTAAGAACCCTTGCTAATCAAACATTTTTAAAACACTTGGCTGATTCTTTGATAAAGACTGAAAGAATCAGCAAATCTTTGGGAGAAGTCAGCAGGCATAACCAGTATGCCTATCTTTCAGGTTCCTATTGAGACTTTTCCTTATCCTTCCTGCACATCGATTTTGTGAGCATCCATGTGTGTGCTAATTTATGTTGATCAACATTTGTCATGGTGAGAACAAAGATGTAAAACTACTTGAAAATTTACAAAAAGTGTTTTGTTGTTGAAAACCTATTACTTGAACTCAAGATGTCCTTGACATTTAGATTCAATGCTCTTTCAAGATATTAGAGGCAGGATTGCCAGGGAGTCCTATGTTCTACAGTGGAGACACAAAGCTACAAATCTACAGCTGTGGGGTATGAGTTAGCTGGCACCCTTGGACTCACCACACTGACACCAGAGATCTTCCATGGTTTATGACAGTTTTACCAATCAGTGGCTCCCAAACCCCTTGCCATACAGCTGACATAAAACCCAACTTAAACCTGGGGTATCCTTGTATAAGCTCTGGCCCAGAGGCTAAAGGCTTTCAAAGTCAGAAACCTGTTATTTCTCACTAGGATGGATTTTCTAGCTCCAGGCAATGCTCTGGTCTACTTCAGAGCAGTAGGTAGGTGACTCTGGCAACTGCCGCAGGAAACTCATACTCTCTGCGAATAAAAAAAGGTCAAATATCTAGGCCAAATTTCCTCTGCTATAAACCAGAAATCTTATTACCAACTTACACACTGCTATTAAAGCTCTGTGATCCTTGAATGAAAATCTCTGCATATTATTACATTATCTCTGTTCCATGCACTATGTCAAGGCCCGATTTCAGCCCAGCACCATGCTTCCTTAAGCACTGCCAATTGAACGGTGTCTGGCACTCCTGAATTAATTCAAAATTTCTGTCTTTAAAACCAATTCCCTTCCACATTCATTAAATAATCCAAAAAACCAAACCAAACAAACAAAAAAACAACCTCCACTATGCAGGCAAAAGCCTTAGTAACAAAAATGACAAATACCTTTGGAAGCAGTGCTAATCAAATTTTAGCTTTTGAACTTTATGACTGAAGAACTTAATCTAAGAAAGAAACCCTGAGGAGATGTGGGTGACTATTGCACTGGGTTTTTCATCCCGCCATGTAAATTTAAGGAAAGCTTCATTTTTTACATGCTCCTTGTTGAACCTGCTAAATAGAAACAGTCTGAAAAGGGAACAAGCCCAAAAAATTATTATTTATTAACAGGATTTTCACTAAAGATGTATTTTTTCTTTTTGCAAGCTTATTATGGAGCTCTTTTCTCAGCCAGTATGTCATAGTTCAGCTTGTGAAGGTTATTAGTTCACTTCACTATTATCAGTATACCTCATGCTCATGATGTCCTTGTGAAACAGAGAAATAATCTGGATCTGTATTAAGGATGGGAAAGGGCACATGCACAATATATATGGACCATCTTGCAAGACACCTAAGTTAGCACTGATTTAATTGTACCCTCACAAGAAACACCATGTAGAGCTACTTGGTTGGTCCCAGTATAGGTACTTAGTTAAGCACTCACAACTCTGTGAGGATCAGGGTCTTTCTGATCTAATCATAGTCTTAGAGGCCGATCAGGGAACTGTTTTCCATCACTGATTACTGAAGTTAATGCTGTTGTCATCAGAACATCCAAATGAGGTTTTTCTTCCAAGATGTTTTAGCAGAAGAATCTGTGAGTGAAAGAGCTTACTTGCTTTAGAAGCTCTCTGATTTGACTGTTCCTGCTGTAGCTGAAAGCATCCCTAGGAATGTCTCATACCATGGCCACGTGTTACAGAAAGCTTGCACATCTTCCCTGACATCAGACATGGGCTAATTTGGTAGCACTTGTATGGAGAAGAGCATTTGATCTGAACATTTATGAAAATAGGTACAAAACAGCCAGTTGGAACCATAAAAAAACTGAACACACAGTTTTGCTGGGTCCACCCTCAAAATGTACTTTTATGGACTAGCAGAAGAGCAAAGAATAGAGCCTAAAATAATAATACACCCCTCCCTCACCCCCAAACTCCAAAGCATATTAGCTTTGCTTTTTTGTTACCTTCAGACCCATTTTTTCTGAAGTCTTTTTCCTTCTCCAAAGGATCATTTCCCTTATTGCAGTGAAATAAAACAAATGAAAGATTACTAAAAAAGAATGGTAAAAATTTCCTTTTAAAAAAATTGTTTTCTACCTCTTGATATAATAATTTCTCCACATGATCCGGATTTGGTAAGACTGCCAGAGGAATGACCTTGTTCAGTACTTCAATTTAAGTTTTCATCTTCAAGAATTTGAGGTGGCTTATGAGCCAGGAAATGTAAAATATGAGAACACATCTTAAAGCAAATACATTTCTTTTATGGGGTAAATAGAAAATTGCGGCTTCTTATATGGCAGAAGCCCTAAGTTATAAGAGTATAATAAAATCAAACCTGAAATTTCCAGTTTTATGTTATATTTTTCTCTTGTCAGAGGGAAACTTAATAAGCACTGCCTTTGGTAGAAGGCATCTAAGAGAAAAACAAATGAAAGGGGAAAATAAATGAGGGGTTTTATTTATTTATTTATTTATTTAGTGTCGTGTGACAGCTTTCATTATTGACATTATTTTATTGATGACAAAAATGCTTTCCAGTTCCTCTACAGAGAAGTGCCTCTCATATCTGCTCTTTAAGTGCATTTCAGTGCATTCAAAGCCAGAGCACAGGAAGCCATACAGAATATAGCAGACCTTCTTTCACAAAACTTGCATCCAGAAGCATTTTTTTAAATGCTTAGGGGAATGTTAGGGGAAACATGGAGTGGATGTAGTGAGCTAGATCTCAATATTCCTTTGCTGCCTATTTTTCCTGAAAACATTGCTTCTTGGGCAAATCTCTGATATAGAGCAAAAACCTGTTAAAAACACTGCCCAAAAAATCAGGACTTGGGCAACAGTCACGAGTAGGTTGACCATCATATCTATCTATATATTTAACTTTAAGCAAGTAAAGGGGTCCTTGACAACATATGCTTATAAACCTGTCTGGATTGGGACATACATATTCCAGCCATATTTGTACCTTTAGATAGATAGTTTTCATGATAAATTTTCTATTGCAAGACATGCAATAGGTGTTGGGAATAATGTGATAAAGAGCATTGATATGCCATAAGACAGATTGTACATATTGAAAAATGCATTGTTTGAGCATTTTTAAAAGGAGAAAAATATTTCCATTTCCCCTAAATATTGTTTTATGGAAATGGCAACAATAAAACACATTCAACTTTTATTGACACTCCTTGTCTCTCCCTTCCCAGTCCACCATATATTAGCCAAAGTATTGAATATTTTCTGGTTTTGTTTTTGATAAATGTAAGATGTTATTGTTTGGTCTTAAAGCCAACATTTACATTTTGGTTTGTGCTACTTTCAGCAGAAATTCAGGATGATTAGCATACCTCCCGAGTAATGTATCTTTTTGTCACTAATTTTAATTTTTTCCTAGCAATTCTGCTACAGAAACATAAATGATAGGGTCATTTTAGCATAGTATATGGCGTGGCTTTTAAAATTTTTTAAGCTAAACTATGATTAAATTTCAGATAAATATAATATATTGGCCCATAGTGGGCCTTAGACAAATGAAATTCTAATTTATATAATTCTACACAGAAGGCTAGTTAAGTTGCCAGAAAAGAAAAAACAGGAGAGCAGAAATTAAGACTTTAATATGCTAAAACTATGCTACAGAGTTTCTCTTTTCCAAGCTATATGAAAGATTGAAAGCTAGCTGGTCAGAAAAATACATAAACAAAATAAGAAGGAATATTTGGTGCAAATCATTATGTTATTAAATAAGGCATTGTTCAATAAAGAAACCACATGCATTTGAAGGAGTTGCAAGCTTTTAAGTAATTTAATAACACTGCCTAGTATACACAGAGAGGAAATAGGTTGGGCTTTATGCTTTGGTGTGAAGCAGAATATGACATGAGTGCTTTGGCAGGCATCACACTTCCTTTGACTAGCAATATTTCACTGTTGCTTAAGCAATGTCTTTCCACTGAGAGGCAAAGCTTGAGTCCTGACTCCTTTTTAGCTAATGCCATCAGTTCTTGGGAAGAGAGGCTTTCATGTTCTGCCAGCTCCAGTGTGGGCATTCATCTTCCACTCATCTAAGTGTTTTCATCTCTGTCAGATGTGCAAGGTATTCCTAAGATGCCGGTAGGTCTAATTTTGCAGAAATACCCGATGCTCTGTCAGGACTCAAGTTAATTTGTGTTTCAACAGCATCTCACCGAGGTGATAATTCTGAGGAACAATTATTTACCAACCTCTCTTTTTCTTTTCTTGCTTTGTTTCATACCAGTAATGGCTATGCTCCCTGGGGTGGATCTGACAAAAGAGCTAAGGGAGCTAGAGCTGTGGGATGAAGCAATAAGAATGCTCTGTTGTACAGTAAGGGAGGCAACATCTGTCCCATGACAGCTGATCCTGGCCCTGCATCACCCACTGGATGAAATTATCTTTGTGAATATTTTATCAGGTTTATAAGGGACATGATAATATAAGCATGATGCCAACACAGGATGTTTTATTTTTTTTTTTTTGCTCCCACAAGAATTTGTAAAACAGAGGTATGAAAAAAAGGTAATTTCTTAGCAGTGTTTGAATCTTGTTTTAAACTTGAAAAAAAACAAAATTGAGAAAAAAAGTAGAAATGTTTGATGCAATGTTTTATTCTCTATTAAAACCCATCACATCTACTATGTCAATGAAATTCCTGATGCAATTCAATTTAAACAAATTTTTCAACATATTGATATGCAAAAGATTTCTAAACATGTACATTTGTGATCATATACACTGAAAATCTCTTTCCCTGTTTTTCTCAGAATCACAGAATCAATTAAGTTGGAAAAGACCTCCAAGATCATTGAGTCCAATCTTTGATCAATCACCACCATGTCAACTAGAGCAGAGCACTAGTGCCACAGCCAGTCCTTCTTTCCTTAAACACCTCCAGGAATGGCGACTCCACCATCTCCCTGGGCAGTCCCTTCCAATGCTTTCTTGACAACCCTTTCTATGAAGAAATTTATCCTAATGTCCAGCCTGAACCTTCCCTGGCATGGCTTGAGGCCATGTCCTCTTTTCCTGTCACTTGTTACCTGGGACAAGAGGTCGACCTCTACCTTGCTAAAACCTTCTTTCAGGCAGTTGTAGCAAGTGAAAAGGCCACTCCTGAGCCTCTTCTTCTCCAGACTAAACAACCCCAAATCCCTCAGTTGTTCCTCATAGGGCTTACCCTGTCGATACCTTCCTACCAGACTAACATGAGATTAGAAATCGGAAATTTCTTTCCCAAAATACTCTTTGCCATACTAGAAAGTAACTTCTGAAAGTCACAGATGTAATATAAAGTGTATCTTACACTTTTTTGATATCCATACTAGAGCTCTGGAAAAATAGCAGACTGCCATAATAGAAAATTAATTCCTTGATATGACCTTGTTGTAAAGTTTAGACAGTTCTTAAACTCATTTCCTCTATCTCCTAGTGATCCCACCTTACTTTGTGCTAAGGGATCCGGCTACATTTTCAGAGCAGTTTATAGATGGACTTTTAAGTGCAAATGATTTGATGCTGGGACTGTGTGTTTTTCATTCCTGGTAAAGTGGATAATCTATGACTTCAGCCTAAAGGTGATGCTGTAATAGAGGACTGTACAAATAATAAATGATAATAATTAATCAGAACAGTCTGAGCATGAAAAGTAGCACTACACAGCTCCCCCAGGTGCCTCTTCCTGACATGAAGAGTTCACCTTGAGGATGAATTGCCAGTTCATTCTCCATGCCCATGAAATTTCCAGTCTCTCTGAGAGGCTCTATTAGCAGCAATTGTGTTTGTAATTTGTAGACATGTCAATCAACTAATTTCATATAGGCCACTGAACAATTATTAGAATGCAACAATTTGGATTTTTACTGACCCAGGCTGATTTTCAGCTGGTAATTTACATCTGAAAGACTCCATATGGTATTACAAAGTCCCTGAGCCTGCAGTTTCCAACTGTTTATTTAATTCAGGTATGCTTATTAGTTGTAGCACACATTCACATAGTCCACACAACTCAGTTTGTAGATTTGCATGGATAAATGCCATTGAATTGCTGTTGCATTTGGAAAGCATACTTTGCTAAATTAATTTGTGGAGACCTAGGACATTAATCAAAAATGGTAGTAATTTCTGAGCATTCAATTTCTTTCCTCTTTTCATTTTTCTTTGTTTTCAGAGTGGGGGCTTCAGTTCTCCACCTCTGGAAGTGTTGCAGAGAATCATAGAATGCTTGGGGTTGGAAGGGACCTCTGGGTATAACCTAGTCCACCCCTTGCTGGAGCAGGTTCACCTGGAGCAGGTTGCACAGGTTCATGTCTAGGTGGGTTATGAATACATCCAGAGGAAGAGGCTCCACAACCTCTCTGGGCTGCCTGTCTCAGTCCTGTGTCACCCTTGAAGTGTTCACCTTTCCTATGATTCAGTTTGTGCCTGCAGCCCTTTACCCTGTCACTGGTCTGAACTGAAGAGAGGCGATCTCCATCCTCTTGGCATCCGCTTTTAAGATGTTTGTATGCATTGATAATATCCTCCTTATGCATTGATAAGTCATCTCTCCTTCAGGCTAAACAGTCCCAGCTCCCTCAGTCTCTCCTCATAAGTGAGTTGACCCAGCCCCCTGATCATCTTTGAAGCCCTCCACTGGCCTTGCTACGTGTCTTTATTGTACTGAGGAGCCCAGAACTGGACACAGCACTCCAGATTTGGCCTCACAAGGGCTGAGTGAAGGGGTCAGATCACCTCCTGTGATGTGCTGGCGTTGCACTTCCCTGTGCAGCCCAGGATACCACTGGCCTTCTTGGCCACAAGGGCCACTGCTGGCTCATGGACAGCTTGTTGTCCACTAGGACTTCCAGGTCATTCTCTGCAGAGCTGCTTTCCAGCAGATCAACCCCTAACCTGTACTGGTGTTTTGGGTTATTTCTCTCCAGATACAGGACCCTGAAACTTCCCTTTGTTGCACTTGATTAAGTTCTTCTACGCCCCACCTTCTATCCTTTAATGGATGCTTTTGCTCTCATTTTTGCTGTGCTGCCCAGCCTGATTCTCTGCCCAGACACATAAAGCTTGAGGCTCTTAGTTGTTCCTGAGAGCCCTGGTATGCCTTGAGAGAGGGCTCTGCCAGCAATATGGAAGCTGTGTGAATTTACTCTTTCTGTGGCCTAGACTGTGGGCCCAGGGTCCACCAGCTGCTTTCTAGGAATCTTCCACTGAATCACAGTGAAATTTGTCTCTGGACATGGAAAATGTGAGAAGGCTTAGAGGTTCCATTTTGCTTGAGCAGATACTGTGCAGTTTAGATAACTGACTTAACTGTTTGTTCAAGGTTTTTGTCCTGGGAGAACTGCTAAAGTATTTGGACACCTGCGAGCACATGAGTACTACCGACTCCCCTGATGCATTTACCATTAATGCTTTTTCTGGAATTAACAACTTGGACTAAGAACTTGCATAATAGCATTTTATGAGAAGTTCTCATTCTTGCCTAGCTAAAAAAACCACAAGGGAGCAGCCTTTCTTAAGGTTTCTCAGGCCTTTTGGTTATCAACCAGAAAGTATAGAGAGGCACAAACAAACAAAGTTAAGGTAGAACTTTCCGTGCGTATCAGATATTTCAACACTTGACAGCAGGAAATTCACTTTGTTTTATTATTACAGGCAGTGCTCAGTCTTGCATGAGACAGAGTGTGTTTGGCCCAGATCTACAAGAGCTAATCAGCATACTGGGAATTAAGAAGGAGAGTAAGTGCTATGCCGCATTAGCCCGGGGGCTTAGGGAGTGTGCTTTACACAAGTGAGCCCCACAAGGACTTAGGAGGAGCTTGCCTCCACCAAACTTTGAGGAGTCCAGATAGCCAGGCCTAGTTCTTAAGTGTTATTCTACTTCTGGGAACTGCAATAGACTCTGCACTTCACTGACTGCAGGAACAAGACATAAACTTCCTCTTCCCTGCCCTCTTTGACTATCCCAAAGCCTTGCTGGTGCTGAAAAGACACAAGCACTGCCAGAAGTCTTGTCCAAGCAGCCTGAACCAAATCTGCACAATGACAGCCAGTCAGCAAAATATTGGAAAGAAGGACCTCATTCTCATGCAAATGTCTTGAGAAAGAGAGAATAAGAGAAGTGAAATACACAGAAAATATTATATATTACAGTAGTTTCTAAAAAGAACGTTTTTCAAAGTTTTCTTGAGCTGTCAGCAGCTGTTTAAATTTGTTCAGAAGCAATGGAGCAAAATGAAATCTTTTTCATATATGATTATTTTTATATTTTAAGGGCCTTTTTTTTCCCCCAGGTATTATCTAGTGACACACAAGATAATGCACTGGGTCCAGGCAGAAACACTGCAAAAAAGATCAAACATTCCGCTTCATCATCTTCAAATACTTTCATGCTACCGTGGGCAAGAAGAATAGAGGAAAAGAAGCAAAAGGACACTTTAAAAAGGATCGAGGAAAGAAAGAGTTTATACACTGAGCTGCTATAAATTACTGCTAGTAAAGCTGAAAAATCCCCAAATGCTGGAGATGTAGCAGTCTGGTAATGCAAGTAGAGATTTAAAAGTCAATGAACAACCCTACCTCCCCCCACGCTTGCTTGGAGAAATGTAGTCCCTGCTGTTCACCTATTAGTCTCGGGAGGAAGAGGAATATGCAGGTGGCCTATATATAAAATATCCATGATTGTACAAGTACGGTCTATCTACATGTGAATGCAGTCATAGAAGTATTGAGGGGCAAGGCTCATCTGCTTCATAAATAAAAAAATTAAGAATTTAAAAAGCCCTAAACCCCACAACTCACAATTAAGGTATGATACAGAAAACCTCAGGTGGCCTTTTCATTTGTTTATGTTCTGTGTCATGATTTTAGAGTGTCACTTTTTTTAAACATGTGAATAATCGGCTTTCCTAATAATGTCCTTAATATTTCATCAAAATGGTAAATGCTCATTTCTGCCATGCTGAGCATTTTCTCCAAGATGAAGTATCACTACTTTTCCATCTATACCCCCGCAACATATGATTACTCTCTACTCTACTCTGTATTTAATTTTATTTAAGCTTCTCAGAACTCCTTTACATAAGGAGGTGGGTATGTATATAATAAAACAAACAATGAGGATTTCACATCACTTTCCAGATAGGCTTAGTTAAGAAATGTAAGAAGCTTTAGGAGAAAACTAGTTTTGTTAAAATTACTTGGCCAGTTGGAACATTAAAGAAATTAAATATTTTGTGCAGTCATCTCAATTTTTACATGCTTATTGTGACATAGTGAAACTGTTCCTTTGCCTTAAGAGACAGTAGCAGTGAATGTGTGATGACTTCAGCATTGTATGGCAGGACAGAAACTGTATCAAACTTTGTTCTCAGTCACTTGTAGGACAGGTAAGAAGATCTTCATGTAAATGAGAGCTGTTTCATATGCTGTCTTAACACACCATAAAATTCCCAGGTTGTTATTTGGTGGATATTCTGACTTTTTGTAACACAGCCATTTTCATAGCTCTCTGTTATTTCTTCCAAATGAATTAAGATTTTACAAAAGACCATGTTATAGATACAAAACCCAGGGTTTTGGTCCCCTTATTCTAATGACTTTTGTATTAAAATCAATGCAGTATTTCTTGAAGGTTTTTTAAGAACTGACCAAAAGATACTGTGGAGTAAGTTTGCAAATGCCAAGAAATGAGTGAACTGCAGAAACAGGTTCATGCAGTGTTTAGCTTCTCCATCTCCCGTGAGACAGTGATCAGAAAGAAGGCAGAATGGTATCAAATGAGCACAGTTTTTCTTTTTACATTTTTTTAAAGGCAAAAAAAATTTTTCTTTCCTCATAGTGGTCTTAAGGAAGTTTGATCCATTAGGCTCTTTATCTGTCAAATTGTTTTTCTTCTATTACATGACACATCTCTAAAAAAAGAGGAAAGGTCAGAGGCAGGAAAGCATGTCTCGGAGCATATCTCGGTCTCATAGCCTGCTACCGCTGTTGCAGCAGGGAAGGAGGGTATTAATGGCATTAATTAATGTCAGAAAAGAAAGATCCTGCATTGGCCCTGGCACTAGGAAGAGTCCACAACTTAAAATACTTAATGTGTAATAGTGGCTCTGACAGTGGCTGTTAGTAACCCTCTATATGTGCTTTTTTTCTCCTTAAATGCAAATCCAGAGTTATGAGAAATTTTCAAAATGATACAGAAATGACAATGATAACAGGTCCACATGTTGAACCCCTATTAGTGTTTTTTTTTAATATAAAAAAGAAATCAATAATTTGATGATAGAAAGTTGCAATCCCAGCTGTATTTTCAGATTTCATATTTGATAGTCACAAACTGCAGGACAGTGTTTGTGACAAACCTGCATTTTGAGAGACCATTCAAAGACATGACAAAAGTACATTCTGCTCTTTATAGCCTCCAGCAATACCATCTCCTGCTCTGATCTCTCTAGATTTTACATGCTCTGGTAGGCAGGTTGAGTGCTTGACTGGCAAACTCCAAGGAAACCCAAAATACTGTTAGTGACTGTGCTGGCTGCTGTGCAGTTACCACTGTCTTTGTTCAACACTGAACCTGTCACCTGATATATCTGTAACAAGCACTGGCTTCTGGAATAAAGGCTCCAAGTCAAGTTGCCTAATCACCCAAGGTCTCATAAGGACCCTACATCAGGGAAAATACAAGTTTTAATGTACTGTTGATTTATGTTCTTCCTGCAGCTATGTTCAGAGGCAGAATGCTTAAGTCCCTCTTTGAAGCTCTTCTCCTGTGGTGTCTGCTACATCTTATTGGTTTTCTGATTTATGCAGTGGAGTTTGGGAGACGGAATTGCTCATAAATACTCTTCAGTTTCTTCAAGTGTCTGGAATTAGCTTATGATTTAATATTTATAAAATATTTTGGAATCTCTGAGAAAGATGCTATAGAATGCACTTCTAGGGGCAGTTTTAGATATGCAAGGTCTAGTCATAGCAGAAAAGAGCTAAGAGAGAGAGCAAATATAATTTCAATGGATATATCATAATTAAAATCTTTGTCAAAGGGAATCCTAGGGCAACCTGCAGACGAGGAAGATGATACATTAACAGAGCCTAAAAGAAATTCAAGGGATTTACAAAAGCATATCTTCCTGATGCATGCTTGAAGTGTTATGACTCTACAAGCATGATACTAATTAGTTAGGGTTAAACCCCAGCCAGCAGCCAGGCCCCACACAGCCACTCTCTCACTCCCCCAGTAGCGGGATCAGGGATTGAACTGGAAGGGTAAAAGCTGGAAAACTCATGGGCTGAGATAGAGACAGTTTAATAGGGAAAGCAAAAACTGAGCACACAAGCAAAGAAAAACAAATAATTAATTCATCACTTCCCATGGGCAGGCAGCTGTTCAGCCATCTCCAGGAGAGCAGGACCCCATCCCATGTAACGTGGGAAGACAAATGCTGTCACTCAAAACATCCTCAAATTTCTCCTTCTTCCCCCACTTTATATACTGAGTGTGATGTCATAGGGTCTGGAATATCCCTTCTGTCAGTTTGGGTCTCCTGTCCTGGCTGTGTCTCCTCCCAACTTCCTCACCAGCGTGGCAGTGTGAAAAGCAGAAAAAACCGTAGCTCTGTGTAAGCCCTGCTCAGCAATAATAAAAACATCTCTATATTATCAATCCTGTGTTCAGCACAAATCCAAAACACAGCCCCACACCAGCCACTCTGAAGAAAATTAACTCTACCCCAGCCAAAACCAGCAGACTAATTTCTGAATTATCTGTTAAGAGTGAAGTGATAGGGTTGTTCAGTTTGTTGACTTTTTTTTTAAGAAAAATGCAAAATGAAAATTAGGAGAATTAATTTTAACATCAAATAGTCATCAATAGAAGTAAAACATGCCAGCTTGCTAAATAAAATTGATATTTTAAAACAAAATGGCCAATAATTACAGTAATTTTCTGTTCCCCAAATCTCTGATTGACAATACCTTCAGATGGCTTCCCATGTCATGTTACAGCTCTAGTTATAGCTTAGGGCTGCTGCTGAACATTACACTAAATATTGACTATTTATCTTTGAATGGCTGATAGCATTACAGTTTTATTCAAACAGTCTTTGTTTTTTGCAGTGGCTTTCTAAAAGGAGATTAATATAGTATGCAAGTATTTATTATTATAAATATAACAGTAGAGAGAATATTGAGTCCACCATGGAGTCCAGTGCTATCAGTCTCACTTCTCAGAAAAAGGTCCCCACAAACCCAAAAGTTATTGAGCCTTCCAGAGGCATTAATTTTTAAAGAAGCAGCAAAAAGTCCCTGAGGTGCAAGAAGAAAACAAGCGAGAACACAAAAAATAGAGAGGCAAAGGCAGAAGATTGGAACTGGCACTGCAAACTCACTGTATTTTTGGGTGACCTCAGAACATTAGTACAATATGAGAAGTCCTATCCAAATGTGAACTCAGAACAAGTACATACTACTGAGGGAGGTTTAAATGTCTCCTCTTCTGATGTTGCTAGTGCTTTTCCTTTTTCCATCCAGGCTTGAAGGCTTTTCTGCTTACTACAACTCTGTATGTGAAAGCTCACAAAAAGCAGGAGAATACTTGTAAGGTGAAGGGCAATGCTCTCAACACCCCAAATTTTAAATCTCTTTGCTTTGATTACCTTCTTCTTGAAATTTCTTATACAGGTTTTAGGCAGCAGAATTGTGCTGCTAGTCTAAAGGTGACACTGAGCGCATAATATTGTGTTGTTTGGGACAGTGCCAATATGAGCTGGCCAGTTCTGACAGAGTCAGAACTGGGTGCCTTGGGAGCATTGTTGAGTCTAAGGGGAAACAGAAATTCAAGTAGTGACCCAGTAGAACAGCCACTGGTCATACAGTGGTAGTTGTGCAGTTCTGATCCTCTGCATCTCAGAGAACATATATTTGAAAATAGTCTGAGGAAAGGCAACAAGGATTATCAAAGACAAACATCCATGTGAGAAACAAGTAAGTGAAGCAGAAGTCTTCTGTTTGAAAAAGAAATGCGTAGGCATGATATAAACAGATTTGTGTCGTTAGGAATTGTGACTGGTTGTTTTCTGCATCTTTCTTTTCTGGAGATCAGGAGAGGAAGAGGTGAAAAGTAGCCAGGATATAGGTGAGTTGCAGTGCATAGTTTAGTTGTAGTACTCCTTGCCAGAATATGTTGCAATTATTTAAGCTTACAAAGATCCCAGAGAAAGCTGGTAAAAGTCATGGAAAACAAATCCTTGTGAGATTTCTAAATATAGATATATGAAAAGGAATTACTTGAGCTGCAAAAAAGTTTGGAGGCAAAGGGGATAGTTCAAGGGAAAGGATATGGTAACTCTGTTCTTATACTCTTGTCAGAAACTTCCTTTTGTTCTCTCTGAGAGATGGACACAGGACTTAGAGGACCTGGTCAGACCAAAGATGACTCTTATGGTTCTGACATGAAGTTGGAAAGAAGTCACACCTTAGGCTCTACCTGGGCTGTCCAGGCTTACCAGGCTGCTTTGAACACAGGCAATATGAAGCACCTATGGTGCAGAACAGCACTGAAGCATTGTATGATCAATAGATATTGCATGATAACAGAGGAAAAGGAGCAACAAAGAAAGGACCTGCAGTGGAAAAACGACAGTTAAAAGCTGCACGAGAGTTTAAACTCCCTGGAAATAGAAGAGTTTTAAACAGCACTTCACTCTGCCTTTGCTAGCAAGGGATGTCAGGAAAAGGCACCGTTTCAGAAAGGTAATCTTCTTTCTAACAATAGCTAGCTCTGAAGCTCTTGATATGTTTAATAGCTTCCACTTAACTCATGCAGAATAGATTGACTGTAAAACTGAGAGAAATATTTGAAGTTTCCTGTGTTCTATGGGAACATTAAATGGATGAGAAGGCTTATCCTTCTTTTTTTTATTTTTTTTTTTAACAATATGGGAAAATACAAGCCTTGAGTGTGGAACTGAGGCTGAAAAACCAGTTTTGCAATCTGGAACAGTGGGAGGAGGTGCTAAGATGTGGTGACAAGATTACCTAAGCAATGACAGGGTATGTGCTGTGTACCCAAAGACCTAGTGGAACCCGGTAAGTTTACGTAGATAGAATGGGCAATGTTTCCACAAAAGATTAAAAGGTTGCAATGAGGCATTCATTCATTCTAAGCGTGAACATTAACAGGCAGTAAAAATAGTGCTGCTAGACTCATCCAATCAGGACTGGCAGAAGTAAAGTGCAGGTATGATTAAACAAATTAATCTTTCTGTTTATTGTACGTGTTTATTTATATTAAATGCCTGTGCAAATTAGATATACATTCAAGTAATATATTAGAAAACAAAATTTGAATAATATCAGGAGAAATTAATATGTTCTTATATTAAAAGCATGCCCACCCAGAGACTCAAAGGTATGAGGCAACAGACTAAATAATCTGAAAGACCTGGTGGAAGAGGGCTGAAACTCAATAAAGTAGTAATAAAATGTAGTTGAGAATCTCTCCAAAGTGCACACTCGTTTACACTAATACAACATAGTGAAAACTGTTACCGATTTATTAAGAAATATAAAATGCCACTATGCTCCAATACATAGGGAGGCTCTGGCTTTTTCAAGACAATATCTGAATTTAGTTTGAATATATTGTAAGCCTTGTACTTTAAGGATTATCAGTATTAGATGAACATGCTCTCCAAAGATGCAGAGGTCTTTTATACCACATTTGACAGAAATTTAATAGATCAAGAGACTAGACACACCTATTGTCCGTGAGCTGATAAAAATTCCTTATCTGATCTGAGATAAATATGTGTACACTAAGGTCCAACATTAACAACAAATGGGGTACCTTAAAGGAAATAATGAGTACTATTATCAAGGTGTGCCTCACACAATATCATCTTCACATCTCAGAATGCAGAATGCTTTATTGAACCAGCTATTTTGCTGTTAAGTGTCTGCAAGGGATAACAATGACCTTTGCCTCTCTGGCATGCATTAAACAACAAAACCAATTGAATTTCTTGTAATTTTGCTAGTGCCTTAATGGAATTTCATTGACCCAAATAAAAGAACAGGTTGTCTTGAAAATGAATGCTTTCAGAAAATGTGTTTCATATAATCAGAACGACTTCTAACTGTAAATAATATCACAATTCTTTTTAGGCATCACTCAAATTTATCTTTGACAGGGAAATGGATTATTTTCTTCAGAACTGGTAGTGCAGGTACTGCTCATGATACCAGAGATAGGCTGTAGCTGCTTCCTGAGAACATGGTGGGATGTAGCCATTTACACCAATATGTAGATCTGTCAGCCCTACAAAAGCAGGGTTTAAATCCAGAAAAACGTAGAAACCATTGCTTTTAGGGAAGAGTAGTTTTTACATTGTTTCTGGCCAAGAACTGTACGTTAGAGCAGGACCAGTCCCTTATTTCTTGCATTGGTATAGATAAAATTAAACGATTTTCCTTTTCAAAGTAAATCTTTTTCTTAGAATTTCAGAATCCAGTCATTTATATTTCCATTGAGAGGAACTTTGTCATGGGATAAAGGTTTAATCCCCAATACACTGTGCATTTTAATCAGTTTGCCTGAGAACAGACATTTCACAATCAATAGATTTTAATAACCTTTGGGGGGAAATTGCATTAAAGACAAGCAGTAATACTCTTCTGGTTTCCTCTTTGTTACTATTAGTTTTCTATTTTGTTATTAAGAATCTTAGCATGAGACCCAGATCTTATTTTTTTTTTCCTCAGTCATTCATCTATTCTTGATGATTTTTTCTCATATGAAGTTCTAATCCTCTGTTTGTGACAACATAATCATTTCCACAGCAGCTAATTGCAATATTTGTAACCACTGATTAGAACTACAGGTGGGGATATGTAGTCAGGATCTACAGAATTAAAAACAAAACAAGTCCCAGACAAGCCAAAATAGATGACAGAGAACAGCAGTGTTTTCATAATTGTGTTTCCAAAGCAACTAGTTTTATTTTTGTTTACAAAACCCAGCAGATGTAGGCATCCATTGCAAGTGGAGGACTTCTCTAGACAGAGCCTTTTGATAACTCTGCTTCCCTTACCATGGTGTCTTACAGGAATAGAATATAGGGTGCTTGGAATTGTAAGGTTTTTTTTTCCTGGAGCCACAGAAAAAGAAATCGCCTGCAAACTAATTTTTCTGTCAGTCTGAGGTCTCTTCCTGAATTATTGGAAACTGGAGCAAAGCAGAGAATTTTTCTTTTATCAGCCACTATATGTTTGCTCAGAGAGACAGTGAAAGAAGGAAATATCAACTAGTTTTACTGAAGATCACTGAAAAAGGAGTTATCAACTTATAATTTGTCCTACAAGGGATGTGTATTGTGGTAGTGTCTCATCCCCAGTGCAGGAGACAGCTGTAGTTCATCTGTATTTCTTGCCTTCTTGCCCTCCACAATGCTACATTTTAATTATCCTTCCACACCTAGCCAGGCAACCCTGAGATGCATTAAGGAGAAATGAGAACAGAGCTCACCCCATTAATCAGTTTTCTAGTTCAGCAGATAGGAGATGCTTTTCACATTTTTCCTAGATCTGCAGTTGCAACATAATTTGGTGTGTTGTATGCATTGTGGTGGCCTGGATTTTTTAAATCAGAGATGGGTGGGATAATGACAGGAAAAATTCTTTCACAGGCAGCAGATCAGTAGCTGGTATTTAAGCCCTGAGCCTGAGGGTGGACTTTCCAGTGCGTCTGGGAAACTCTTCCTTTCTGCAGTGCATTTTCTTCCTTCAGATTGCATACAGATGGCTATACCCAGCAGGAAAGATTAGAAAGGGCTGTGACAGTCTATCTCCAACTGAAAAACAGAGTGCAGGCATCAGAACAGCTAGACCTGGCTTAGATAAAGCAAAACTGTGCTTTTACTCATTCTTTGTCTTGAACCTAATTCAGCCTATATTTCTTTGAGGATCAAAAATGCTTGTTCAGAACTTTATTGCAAATATCAGACAGAGAGGAGTTTTAATGTCGGATTGTGCACTATGGAAGAGTAGAAAATGTATTATTAACTAGTATTTTTTTCTGGCCTATCACTTTCAACCAGCAAATAATGGTCAGTGTCAGAATTTTTTATTAGATGGAAGCTAGGAAATATGAACAAACTGGAAAATCACAAACAATTTTTTTCCTCCAACTTTGATTTAACTGGCCTTTACACCTATGAAAATAACTTCCAAATCAATACTATTGATTATATTTCAAAGTTCATTACAAGGACAGTTTGAAGCAAAGTGGCAGGTTATCAGACTTTGCTTTAGATTATGTTTGTCAGTACTGTATTTTAAGATATATTTTTCAACAACATGGGTTTGAAGCTTCATTTGCCACAACTTTGAAGACTTCAGTCATTGAAATATGTGTTCCATGCAAGGGTATTATATTTTTTGTGATGTAAATAAATCTGTTCTGCTCCAGACCCACAAATGTAGAAATCTGGATATGTACTGTAAATATTTTTAATGTCAATATGCATGTATCTGTATATGAATCAATTCAGATAAGCCCATGACCCTTTTTTATGTTCACTTTCAGTGTATATTCACAGAGTGGCTGGAATTATTGATCAAAACTCTGTTTATTGCACATAATTTTAATCTCAATAACAGAATTTTTTGAAATTGCTTGAATTTATTTTTCCACTTATATGGAAAAGAATTTTCCTTTAATAAGAGTTGTGAACTCCTCTGATGGAAGAAATGCTCTTCAAGGGCAAAAAAGCTAATATTGGTATATAAAAAGAAGTAACTTGAAACTGTAAATGTGAAGCAACTGAAATTGCCTTTGCCCCATAATAGATTGAATCAACTCTGGGTAACCAAGTGTAACAGAAAAAAACCCCAAAACCAAACAAACTACTCAAAATTGCTGAAGACAAAGGCACGGACTAAGTGCTTCATTTTTTTCTTTCTGCTTGTTGAAGAACAATCATAAGTAATATCGAGACTACTGTTCTCTAAGCCTGTGGTAGACCGCACAGAAGGATAAATTAAGTGACATAATTTGCTAAGGAGGATGGTAGCATATTCTTTTACTGAAAATTGTCACTTTTCTATCCTGGGCACAGTGGGATGCCTGCCTGCCTGCCTGCCTGCAGACACAGTGATCATGCCTTGTTTCTGCCTGACCTAACCCTACTTTTCCTTAGGTGCTCCAGAGAGTCTCCCAAAGGTCTCGCCAGTTCCACTGCCTGAATTCCACCTCTTTTATCCTGCCAGAAAAGTGTCGGCTTTTAGGCTCCAGCCTGTTAATCCTGTTACCCAATTACTTTTCCCTCCTTTAGACTCTTTCTGAAAGAAAACCTGTTTATTTGTGGAGATCCACATTCTTGTGTCTTCACAGCTTCAAAATGATGTGAATCTATTAGTTAATACTGTGTAATCACCTGAAAATAAAGGTGATACCATGTCACAGCTGAGTCCCCAGTAGAAACTGCTCCACCTTGAATCCTCAGGGGATATCTCCTTTATGATCCCCTGGTGACTTTTAAAACTTACCAAGGACACACTGAGCATCTGCTGGTCGGCCTAGCATCATAGTGTTGTGTTTGTGGTCTTTATTTCTTCACTCCACTGAACTGCAACAGCCAGCTGCTGAAGTAAGTGCATGAAATAGTTTGTCTTTCAGCCTGAGCAGAGTACTTAGGACAGACAACAGTGAGAGGAACTCGTGCTTGATGCTACAAGGATGAGATTCGTGTAAGTCCCTTGTAAAATGCTGGTGCTGTCAAGGGTGAGCAGTGCTGTATTTGTTCATCCAGTTTGAAAAAAGTGAGAGTGCAAGTTCCCAGAATCCTTCTGGCTAGTTCTCTTCCCAGACAGAACTGAAGTCTCACCCTTCCTCAGGCTCTGCAACTGATAAAGAGAGAGTGGGGAAGAGACCTACATTTTGCAGGTGGCCTGCTGCATGCTGGAATAACTGGAGATCATGACCACAACATACAACTAAACCTGAAAGCAATCCATATGCTGAACTGTTCCTGCTTGAAAGCTTCTGAGGCAACGTCTAAGTGTGATACTACAGTTACAACTGTTCGCAAACAGTTCAAAGGCAAAGGTCAACTTTCAAATTGCTTCCAGTGAAAAGTTTGACCAGCTAAGTCCTCAAAAGTAGAGGATAAATGTATGAGAATCTATGAAAGTACAATATAGCCCATGTTCAATTCTGAGTTCTTATATCAATTTGACTTAGGTGATTTCACCAGACTGAACAGTGACTGGACAATTGTTGCAATGTCAGGGTTGCTATGAATTGGTATTTCCTATGTTCTGAAATACAGTACTGGGACATATACTGTTTGCTATCAGCTTAAATAATAGTTAGATGTTGGGTTGCATCCCTAACTTAATCAATCTGCTTGCTAAATACTTTTAGGAATTAGAAGCATGTTTTAGAAAAAAAAAAAGTAAAATATATATGAATGTATATGAATATATATATATGTCCAGTTATATTTTATGATAAGCAAAGTGCAGTTATTCCTCCCATTCCTCCAAATTATCTATGAAGAGAAAGATTTAATTCATTGGACAGATTATTGAGCAGATTATATTACTGGGCAGGTTTAATTTGTTTGACTGCCAGTAAATATATCAAAGAAGGAAAAAAAAAAGGGCAGATACAAAAACATCTAGACTAAGATTATTCAGTTGTTCAGAATGTTTTTGAGGCACTTCATCATATAAGACATTTCATTCAACTCATAAAAGATGTACTGTCATTCTGATAAGAGCTGAACACATTATTGTCAATTAATTTAGTCTCTTTGGATCAACAATTTTCTGTGGAAAGGTTCTTGAATTTATCTGCTTAATTTTACTCAGAGGGGGGTTTTTTCACCCTCTTTTTTTGCCCTCTTTTACTGGGATTATACTATGAGGAAAACATTATGAATATTTTACACCTGACTAAAGTTGGACCTGTATTAGTTGCAGTTTTTCATATATGAAATCCTGGTTTGATTATTTTTTGGTTTAGTTTCCTTTGTGAAAAGATGTATGACTGAGAGACCAAAGAACATAAATTGTTATTCAAATACTTAATATCTGCCTGGAAAGCAAGGATTTTACAGGGCACATCATTTCTAAAATCTGTAAGTCAATGCAGGAATTTTATGGCTGGGTTTTAGATTTCAGACTTATTTTCTTTTTAACATCTGCACAATCTAAATATGCAGGGGAAGTCAAAGCTCTGCTTTTCTCACACCCCCATTTTAGGCTTCCACTAGGACATTGTGGAAAGAGGATCCCCCATTGTGGAAAATAGTATGTATAGTTTATGACAACTCTGGTTTGAGTATTTGAACATACAACATAAAAAATGATTCTCAGCTTAAGCAGAGACATGGAGATTTTCTTGGCAACCACAAATGGAACAAACAAAGTGGAAGAAAATGTTT
>VZTJ01004268.1:508256-539174 GCA_013397795.1 Orthonyx spaldingii | reverse complement strand
TTTTTTTTCTTTTTTTAAAATTTGAGCCAATATTAGAACATATCATATGGCATTCATTCTCCTGTACTTGAGACATTAAGTAAGAAACTGAAGACAAAAATGGATTTTAAAAAAAGTATCATTTTCACTCAAATGGATAGTGCTGTTTCTTTGTATTTTTTCCCCACAAAATATTGCTAACAGGAAATTAGCTCATCTTTTCTCTCTCTTCTCATTTCAAGTGTTTTTAATCAGCATTCTGCATAGTTGTTAGATTTCTTCTGGAAATGCTTGTTAGAGAGCGTTTCACTTTCTACCCTATCTCAAAAACTGTGTTTACTCCTCTTTCTAACATGTCTAATATCACTTCAAGCGTGTTTGTGTTCTGTTCTGCTTTCTTTCAGCATATTTGCCATGTGCTTTGGTTTCCTATATTGACTTTTAAGTGTCTTTGTCCAAGTGATTATGTGATAGACCTTTATTCTTCCTCTTAATTATTGTAATTTTTGTGTGTATGTGTGTATGAAATGGTGCTTTACAACAGTTTTGTATATGTTCATTTATGAATACTGGAGAGAGCTTCCATGTGCAATATTAGGCAATCTGCAAAAGATAGAGAGAGAGAAATACAACTAAACAAGTGGGGATAAATGAATGTGAAAGATTTCTTGAACTCAGAAACTGAAATTTCATCTGGAAATGAATTGCTACCGTGTGCATACATATATCTGCGGCAAATTTTCTTCTTTAGCCTAGCTCATTCTAAGTGCTAAGGGCAAGCTAAGGGCAAGTGGAAAAGACAGAAAATACCAAATATTTGTTGTCAAGATTGCAGCAAAGGAAGACAGAAAGATGATAGCTTCAGGGAAGAGACCAGGAAGAAGATGGATATGAATAGGAGTGTGTACTTTACAGCTGAAAGAGATATGTCAGGACCATATTAAAAATAAAAATCATGAATTAGAAACATAGTAGGGAAGACAGATTGGGAAGTATTACAAAATGAAGAACCTACACCTTGTGCTTGTATTTAACTGAAAAGGAAGCTTAATAATTTCACCAAGCCAACTTTTTCATTTCTCTAGAAGATTACTATGCTGTTTTATCTGGTATTGTGATAGAAGGTATATTTTATATTCCCTTTATATTTTGGTAGGGAGCTGACACTTTGTTATTTACATGCATTATGTGGTTATGTTTCATTACACAGTATAATAATATGACACAGCTAAATGACAAAGTCCCCAGTGAACATTTTAAGCGGTACACATCCCAGGACTGCAGTAAACACGCTAAATTACAAATTCATGGACTGGTGAATACAGCCATTCAGTGATATAGGAATAGCTCATCTTAATAGACAGTGTGTTCCGTTGAAAGGGCATGGGCAATAGGATAGTGGTTTATTTATTTATTTACTTAAGGGCCGTGGCTAGAAGCCTTCAAGGAAAGGGTATGCAAATTTATTTATAGCACAAGGCAGAGGAAGTTTGGAGCTGTAAAGAGTTATTCAGAGTAGGAAAAATCCTACAGACTTTAATGATGTTTTCACCACCATTTTCTACAGTTACTGAAGAAAGGGCAAAGGTACTCAGAGATTAATTGCAAATTAAAGGCAAGGTTTAGTGATCAAATACTAGATTTTATTAGCAACTGATTACTCCAAAAGCTCAGTCAATTAAAAATAACAGCCTCAGGAGGCTACATGTGAGTTTTGAACTTGATCCCTCTCTCTCTACCTATTACACTCCTCGTCATCTTCTCATGCCCATAATGTCTGCGTGATGTCACACCATTTTATTTTTTGGTGTAAGAAATGTCACTTTTATTTCCTGACTTTTGCTAAGAACTGTAAAAAGAAATGTGGCTGATGAAACAATGAGATAAAGAAAAAAGGCATTTATTTTTCTTTTCTTTCTTTTTTTCTTTCATTTCTTTTGTCTGAAAGAAGGGAAGGCTAAGGGAATGGGGTGAGTGTGGGGGTGAGGGTTGGGGGTAGGATAGAATCACCAGCTAGAGAAGAAAACAAGAATAACAAATAATTCCCAAGCCTTTTACTTAAAGGATACTTTATTTAAAGGTTTCTAATTACTATTCCTCATCCTGGAAGGGGAAAGCTAGGTTGGATGGGGCTCTGGGCAATGTGGTCTAATGGAAGGTATACCTGCCCCTGGTAGAGGATTTGGATTTAGATGATCTTTAAGGTCCCTTCTCTCTCAAGCCATTCAATGCTTCTATTTTATGATTCTGTCAACTTAAAGCTACTATTGATTCTGCATGATTATTCTATAAAAAGATTTAATGTCCGTCTTTCCCACAAGAGCAGGTTTTGCTTTTCTGTATAGACTGTGTTCCTTGAATTCTCTCCCAGATACCAAATGCCTCTTCTCTGGTCAAGGATCACGCTAATCATCTGCCAATCCCTTGCTCTGTAAGATTTTCAAGCTGGTGAGTCCCTTGAAGCTACAATGATCCCAACCTATACATGTACATCCTCGGGATAACAAGTTAATGACTCACAGTTACAGAAAAAGGAGAACAAGTTATTCTAGAATGTCATAGTGAAGGTAATATAGTGCAGACTGTTGAAAATAATGAAGTGAAAGTGATAAGAAGACTTTCTTCAGAAAAGTGAATCAAGAAAGTCTTTGTTTTACATGAATTCTTTGGGATTATATAAAGACAGAAGATTGCAGAGCTGAAACCATATGTATTTAGACAAAAATAACTTAATTACTGTAGGTTAACTGAGAGCTGGCTCAGAAATCTAAGCAGCTATGAAAACACCATAGTAACAAGAGAGTATATGCAGTAAAGCACAATATATCTTTAAGATCAGAGAAGTTATATTCTGCATGCAGAATGGCTTAGCAGAACAGGAGCAGTCTGGATGGAAATGATAGAGGAGGTACAAACTATGTTATAAGGAAATAGATAAAAATGTGCAAACCAGTGTGAAAAGAGACAGGTCAGGAAAAGTTTGTATCCATAACAGTTTCTCTTAAAGAAGTACATCATTAATCATGAAGACTTCAATTACCCTGGCATAGACTAGAATAGAAATAATGAAATGACCATGGAAAGTTATTTCTGGAGGCAAAATGGAGCTATTTCTTTTCAAATCTGCTGAGCTATCAAGCAGGCCAGACATGTCTTTGGATGTATCCCCAAGAAAATAAATATATGTGATGAATGAGACAAAAGTTGGTGAGGATTTGATTTGTGAGATTGTAGAGCAACAGCATCAAATTTTAGGGACTCAAGAGAATATTCATAAGGCTAGGGGAACAAAAATATTGGACTTTAAAAAGGTACAGTATGAAGAATATGAAATATATTGAGAATAATGTACAGAATATTAAAAAATGTGCTAAGTCCCTGTAGCAGAAAGGGAAGCTACTTATGATAAAAAGAGAAAAGATAAAAATCTAGGATTTCACAATCGTACAACAATAGCAACATCTGGGGAGATTCCCAGGTGGCACAGATATAATTTCATTTCTTTTGCCCTTTTACACCAGCTAGAGAGGGTAAAGTGTTTAAGGTAAGATTAAGGTAAGAAGAAAATCAGACAAAAAGGAGAATTATAAGTCAAACATTTCACAGAGAGGATTATACTAAAAAAAAAAGTCATAGAAGAAAGAAATTAGAATAGCTACAATGAAATACACATGCCTCTAAAGCAATTTCACTATCACAGAAAGCTTTTATTTTCACAGATACACAAAATAGGTATTTTTTCTGTTTATGATTCCTGCTGGTTTTATTTGTAATTCTACCATGAATTAAAAAGCTCAGATCATAATAAGGTACATGCAGACAATTTAAAGCAATGTCTTTATGTAAAATATATTAGACAGAAAAAAATGCTATTAGTTTTTATGTCCTGTGTGTCTGCTGACTAAAACAACAACAAAAATCTAGTTGAAGTGAAGGCACTGTATTGTGCAGTTCACAAATAAAACAAGGACTGTAGGAGGTCTTTAAGCTATTTAAAGAATTTCATGGACTTTAAAAACCATTCTCTGTGTATCATGCCGTCTTTACAAACACCCAAATGATTTTTTTAGAGTTTGACAAGCTGAAAAATTCCATATAAATCCAATGTATTAATGTTTCTGTGATATTTTGTAGGAAAGCTAAGAAAAGTTTTGCTTATGAGAAGATCATACAGCTTAGCACAGAGCTGTAAACAAAGCAAGAGAAGGAGTGCCTCACTGGAATGTGGAAGTCTATGCTATGAGAAAACTGCTGAGAGTGTGTGTAAAAACTAAAGCAGTAACTAAACATTCATTTACTTTGAAAAGACAGAATTACTTGTGAGGTAAAAGCATCCAAAACAAACGAGAAAAAATTGGGGTTTAAATCTTAAGGTATTACAAAGACACCTGAGAGTATCAGAGTCAGTTCCATTGTAAACTAGTAATTTGCCATGACCAAAATGAAAAAGCTGCAAGGCTGACTGAAACTCAGCTGTGTCTCACTAATGTTTTCAGCAAAAATATTCAGGGCACTGTGTCAAGATCCGATTATTAGGTTCTTAGAAATACCTCTGCCCGAATTAAGGTGCAAACGAGACCATATGCCAGTCAATAGTATGGGTTTTATTTGATAGTAAATAAGAGAGAGAGAGAGAGAGAGAGAGAGAGGAAGAGAAGAGAAAGGGAGGAAAAGGAAAAGGCTGAGGGGACAGAGAAGTGACAGAGGCAGAATAAAAGAGTATCACCGCTCCGTGGGTCCCACTGGCATCCCGATGATTCTCTCCTGCCGGTCTTCTTGATGGTGAAGGTCCCCCAGCAAGCACAGAGTGCCCTGGGTTAATATACCCTCAAGCCAGGGGGTGATGTCTAGGCATGTCCCTGGAGTTTGCCATTGTCTCTTGCAACAGACTTTGGATCTGTTGCATCACATGTGGTCCTGTAGTGCAAGGCGTCCGGGGAGGCACCTTGGGGGGTCTTTGATGGTCTCAGCTGCCTCTCACGTGAAAGTCCCGTGGATTTTGGCCTGTGGGGTTGGGTTTCACACAGCTGGGCCAGTTTGTATAGTTGAGGATGGATGTTCAGTACCTCTGGCCAGAGGTTATGCCACACACCCAAAAATCTCCTCTCCCCCACCGCACTCGGTTGGGGGGGGAAGTTTGTAAGCCTGGCTTCTGTGAGCTGTGTTCCCCCCCACCCCAAACTCAGCCGGGCATGATTCTCTCAGCGCAGCTGGTGGCTTTGGCTTTTTGGAGATGCATACCTTTTCCCCCAGCCTTGTTTGTTTCAGGTGATTGAACAAAAGGGCTTTCCCTTTATCTAATCAGCAGCTTGACTTTCAGTCCAAAGTCCCAGTCTTCAGGGAGGCATCTCTGGTTGTTGCCTTTTGTAGTATCAATGTTTGAGGCATGAATTATTTTCAGTCTCTGACACACTGTGATATAAAATAAGAAACAAACCAATGTTCTAAAAGAGAAGTTATCAGAAAAAAAATGTATTTGTTGTTATATACAATTGTGAAAATGCTGAAATTCTCCACATCATCTCTAAAAAGAAATTTCTAAATTGAAAGCTGTTACAAGGTTCAAAGTCTATAAGTTTTGTAACCTAGGTAAGGGCACTTGTTACATGATAGGTGTCCTGATGCTTTCTTTGCCAAATTATATCCTGTGAAGGAATCATTTGTGGGCAGAATGACCTTATTAGTACAGCTAACATTGAAGAAGAACAAGGAAACTGTTGGGATGAAGGGCAACAGTGATTTCTTCTTAATTTGGAGCGGGGTTCATGGGCCATAGGAAGGAGAGCAGAGAGAGAAAGAAGATATCTTCTGGGGAGGGCAGAGAAGTCTACTTAGCAGACTTGCCAGTTGCTGAGAAGGTCTATGCTTCTGTCTAGACTGCCAGCTGGGTGAGATGACATGTCATGTACTGCATTCTTATCTTCTCTTCCCTTTATGTTATCTTACCATTTTACTCTGCACATAAATTTTCCCACTGGCTCAAGAACTATAAACTGCTCTAGATAAATAGGTGAAATGTTCAAAAATGCTATGAATCAGGAGACCAAAAAATCCCTTTCAGAAATGGAACTAAAGTCTGAAATGTCAAAATATATTCTTTCTTAGCACTGGAAGGCCTGAGATACTTACGTAGTTGCTTTTAAAAGCAAGATGTTCTGCCTTGCAAGAGAGAATGGGGAGCATGGACCTGAGCACATTGAAACTCTCTCCCACGTCACCAGGTAGGAGGGCCTGGATGGAGTGCATCCCAGCTCTCTCACTTTCCTTTCCCAAGCAACCAATTCACAGCTTGGGTGCAAAGCAGCTGGTGCCCACCTAGTGTGCACCTTACCAGAGACTGTGGTGGGGTTGGGATCTACGTACTGCCTGGCACTTACATTATGGACATGAATTCTTGCTTGCCTAAGGAAAACTCAGTGTTTCTATTTTTGTATTTCAACTGTTTAGATGTAGGTTTTCTACTTTTTAATTTATGCAGAGTACTTGCATATCAAACAGATAATGAAAGTATTCTAGGACAGTGGATGAGTAAGTCTTTGTACAGACTGCAGCTGCCCAGGTGCTGGCCAGGGGGGTGCAGGGTGCCCTCTGTGAGGAGAGAACAGGGCTGCCCTGTGCTGTTCCAAAAGACCCACTGCAGCCCATGGCTGGGCCTTGCAGCCAAGGTGGTGGTGACTCTGGGAAAATGTACCTAAGGAAAGGCAAAGGATGCCACTGACACAGAGGAGAAGAGATGAAACCAGTGAGAAACAGCAGTGTGAACACGAAGGTCAGAGAAGAAGAAGGAGCTGATGCTCCAGGTTCCACAGCAGATGTCCCTGCTGCAGCCCTTGGACAGGGTCATTCCAGACAAGATGGGCATTTCCTGAAGGAACTGCAGTCTGTGGGAAGGTCTTGCTGGAGAAGAGGAAAAGTGTGGAAGGAAGAAGGAGCAGAGAGAGTAGCAACATGCTGATCACAGAGCTTCCTGTCCCTCATCCTCCCCGTGCTGCTGGAGAGAGGAATGAAAGAGTGCACTTGAGCCTGCGAGAAGCAGGAGGAGAAGCATTAATGTTTGTCTTCATTTCTCACTGTCTGCATCTGGTTTAATTGAATATAAATTAATGGTAATTTTCCTTACATCAAGTATGTTTCACTCACAGTAGCAATTAGCAAGTTCTCTCCCTCTCTTGACCCATGAGCTTTCTTTTTCTCATTTTGTCTTGCCGTGGAAAGGGAGTGAGCAAGCAGCTCAGTGGGAGTTGGCCTGTTAGCCAAGGCTAACCAACATGAATTTGAAAAAGTAAATGAGGAAACTGAAGCTAAAATTCAGAACAAAAGAGAAATAGAAGCTAAACTGTCACACAGAAGTTCATGACAGAATTTCCTACACCAGTGTAGGACTTTCCATTTCCACCCTGACTTGCTGAGCAATTGGCAGTCCTGCTACTAAGGTCTGCAAATTGGCTTAGAGGAGAAGCGAAGGGAGGGGTCTTCAGCTTTTCCATCAGCAATGCCTTCCTGCTCTCCAGGATAAGTCAAGGTAGAGGAACCAGAGCCTATTCTTGTTCCCTGGATACTTTCCAACTGTGATAATCACTTTTTTTTCTGTTCAACACCTTAATATGGCAAAAGTACTGTAAACATTTTGCTGTGTCTAGTGGCAGAGAAACATATAAACATTCAAATGCAAATTGAATAATTCTCATCTTACTTATATCAACTTTTATTCTCCATTACTAGTCTGATAATTTTACACACAAAAGTTTCCAGTTCATAAAAATGCAAAAAGAGTCAAAATTATGACCCTGAAAATTTTCACTCTTCACAAACTGTCACAATAAAAATAATGCCGTGACAAAGCTGGAAAGGTCTAGAAGATAAATATTTTAACTCATACATACTTAAAGTTCAAACAGAACAGTCAGAAAGATTGGTAATCAGAAAATACAATATCCTTGATAAATAAGGATTTTTGAAACATTTACCTTTTAATTTGGCAGTCTACACTGTGTTGTAAAGTGTCATAATGGAGTGTCATTAAAATGTGTCTGCATTAGGCTAACCTATAGAATGGAGCATGATGGAGGAGAGCAGATGTATGCAATAAATAGAGTAAAAAGCCTTAGGCACAGAGCAAAGTTGTATAAAGAGAAAACTGGGCACACACACAAGTGCACACATACAATACAATATTCCTATATCCGTGTTTACTCTCAAGAGGTATTCTTCTGAAAAATAAATTACAGCAGTAGGTGAAAAGCCTACAAGGGAATCAGATAGATGAACAGTGCTGCAGAATTCTGTCTCCTGTACAAAGGGAAAGTATACATCATAGTTACTGTCACAATTGACTGTTTTAAAGAATTGAGAGCAAGTGCAACTGCTGGGCTTAAAAAAGAGTAATAACAACTGTCTTAGTAACTGGTAAGCTGCTGTGACGTTAGGTTGGTGGACAGAAAAAGAGCTAGCATATCATCCATAAATCATTGAGCCTAGGCAGAGATACAGTTCCTTGACTTTTCAACCAACCAGGAAATCAACCTGTATTTTCAGTAGTACAAATGAGAAATACTGCACAAGGGCAGTCACAGAATTCCAAGTTTGTACAAGACAGATTGATAGTTTTCAACTTCAAAGTGCCAGTTTGTACTTAAATTAGGAAACTTATAAGATGCTTTTTAAGTATCAGTTCCACTGCATATGTATTCTAGATCAAATATCTTTTCCACATTTTGGATTTATACATTTATCAAGTTACCTTTTTCTGTAATGTCATTGAATATGCTAGGAGAGGAGACTAGGGTGTAGAGAAGGTTGTACATTTATTTTGGTCTTGCTTACAGGCCCTCAGTAAATATGGACAAAAATAATTGGGAAGGTACAAACTTAAAAGATGTGTAGAACCTGTGATGCTACAGGCCCTTTCAACATGTGTTTAAAGGTTTAATTTAACAGGTACAAATGTTATACAAGCAGATGTTTAAAGAAGCTCTCTAACAGCTACCAGAACACTAAAAACATTGCATTAATGTGTCTAAATCAGTAGGAAATACAAATATACCTAAAAAAATACACAGAACAAATCAGAAAAATACCATTCAATTTTTTAAAAGGTTTTCCATCAAGTCTAGAACCTGGAAAAAATTGTGTTCTGTTCAGCTCCCTGTAAACAAAGTATCATTCAGTGCAACCCTCAGAACCTTGTAAGTTTTTTTTTATTTCCCAATATGGTCTTGTACCTCATGTGTCAAAGGCAAGAATAAATCACCATTTAAAGTCTTACCTCTCTGATGTTCCTGGTTTAGACTGAAATAGATATGCTGAGCTGATCTTCCTAGAATTGAAGAAATCCTTCGCCTCTAGCTTTCTTTTGGCTTCACACAAAGGTTACAGAACAGAGGTTTCTTTACCTTTGTATATCCTGCTTTCAGGTTTGGATTGCTTTATTTTTATGCTTCATGCATAGAACATATCTGCAAAGGAAGATATAGTATTTATCAGAAAATATATTCCATAACAAATACCTGGAAAAAAGAAACAGTTACAAGTAATGAAGTGTCTTTATAGACTGTCTCTTGCACAGCGGGCAGATACATTTCTAACCTGCCAAGGAAACTATTCCATACTGAAAAATTTGGCAAAACTCTTGTTGATTTCTAGACAATGAGAATTTTGCCAGATAAAGACTTTAGGATATGGCCCTATGTGAACTAAGTAGGACATGAATGTTAAATAGAGCTTATGGCCTGATGGGGGGCATTGTGCTTAAGTCTGTATTTACAGTGTGCTTTTGTATACTCAATTTTCTGCATTCAGTAATTGTACTTTGGTAGATATATGAGCTGCACAGTAGCTGCTTCATGAGTTATGCAATCCTTCTTCCACTCATACTGAAATACGTAAAGAAGCCTATATTTTGTGCATGTTGCATAGTGCCCACCTTATTCCATGCACTGTACTTCAACAGGCTTTTCTGCAAACTCTTTTTCTCCAATCCTGATATAAAACATTTTTTTACCAGAACTTCAAGTTCTTCATTTGTGAAGAACTGGCCAACTGAGTCCATATGTTACATGCACTGAAGCAGAAAGTAGTGAATAAAAACAAAACTTTTTGCTTTAAAATTCTATTTTAAAAATTAAATCAAGGCAAAGTAAAATTAAGCTAAGGCAAACGAAATAGTTTTTCTTTTGTTTTGTGTACAGCTTTTTGTGTATCATCTTTCCCTGATACTCATATGTTATTATTTTCTTTTTTCTAAAAGTAGGTACTTTGAAAACTATGATGATTAAAGTGTAAATTATTGACTGTGTCTTAAGCCATAGGTACAGTAAAAGACTGAAAAAACCAGTTCCTTAGATAAAACAAATTCAAATTTGCTTCATTAATGGCCCACAAGCACTCAGCTTACTGTCCATGCACCTGATGTACCATACAATGATATACCATCAAATTCCTGGATAATTAACAAAGAAATTTCTATATGCTTCCTAAAAACACATGCAACATTTCACTGTATTATGTACAAAAATTGTAAGGTAAAAAAAAAAAAAAAAAATTTTGGCAGAACAGTTCTGGATGTTCTCCAAATTGTTTTTCTGTGATATGGGATAGTTACACAATTCTAAACAGGCTCTTGTTGGTTTAGTTCGCTTCATTTCATGAACCTGCATAAACTTTAGTACCCAAAAGTCCTTTTGTTATAGTGTATGATTTGTCTGTTGCAGATGCATCAAGACTTTCTCTGTGCAGACAAGACATATAACATGGGTAGGATGATGTGAATGTGCCACAAGAGAAAAGTTTAGAGAACTGATAGAGTTCCCAAGTGCCAGGGAAGGTTAGAAGGGGCTGACGAGGTACTCAGAATGGGAGGTACTCTAGTTGTCAGGTGAAAAAAGGTACTTCCTCTGTTTAAAAATAAATAAAATGTTACAATATTCAAACAAGCTTCAATGTCAGCTCAGCAAAGAGCACTGAAAGATTGGCTAACAGAGGTTCAGATGTTAATATCATATCTATATATTATATCCAACATCTCCAAAAGGCCAGTCGTTGTTAAAAAAACAAGAATGGGACCTGAAGTTGATCATCATCATTCATCTTTTAGCTCTTCCAGATATAAATGTGTCCCTGCTATTTTTCAAACTTGTATCTCTTTCTTTATCATAACTCATTTCATGTGCAAGGACTCATTATCCTAACTTATCACATATGCAAATACATGAGCTACAAAATCAGTTTTCCACTGAAGTAGTTGGGGTCAAAATAGTTCAATAGTTACATTTATCAATCAGCTACCAGGTTGTGACTGCTTAATAACCTGGAACAGACCTTTTACAGAACAACTAATTTTTCATTTTCTTCTACGTCTAAAAGGGAGAATATAGATGATAGTTAGCTGTGATCATCTTAAAATTGTATTATAAACTTTATATTGCCTGTCGTATACAAATGACAATTCCCTCAAACTCATAATTTACCTGAGAAACAAACATCAACATGATAGTTTCAGGAGCCTTTTGTATAGTCATTTCATAAGGACATGATTAGTACATTTTCCTTATATTTTTTGTTAGGTTTTTTTCCTCCTCTTTTCAGGACTAAGGATGAATAACACAAATTGAATGTATTGAATTTGTTAGGCTCATACTTCTTTTAGAGATCCAGTCAAAAAATAAAACTCCTATCTCACTGACACATAAAACAACTACATGACCGCAGTGAGAAAATGTTTCAATAATTTAGCATTCGCAAACTAAAATGACAAGTATTATACATATAACAATGTGCATCATCAAAGAGCACTCTTTTTAAATTGCCTCATGATTATTTACACAAGTTTAAGAGAAATGAGTATCTACTGGTTGTAAATTATTAACTTTATTTAAAAAATAAATTATCCAAATAAACACTTACTATCTCACATAACAATTATATAATTTTCCATCCTCCAATCATGAACTGAGTACTATTTTTTATGGGAAAGACATAAGAGAGCAGTCTCCAGAGAATGGAGTCCATGGTTGCATTTACTAAGTTCTCTTTCCAGGCTGCATATCACCAATTTCATATTGCAGCTGGGAATTACATTAAATATAGCAAAATACATTTTGCCTGCAAAGAAGCTCATGAAATTTCCCATATTGGCTGTGGTAGATTTGATCAGCTCATGACTGTGAAAGCAAATCGAAGAAAATCTCTCAGGCTCAGGATTGTAACCTAGGCTTTTCTTTTTAATCCCACACATGGAGACCTGCACTGACAACTCAGATATCCACACTGTTCTTGCTTAAGATGATGCAAATTATATGTGCACATCTTTGGAAGGTGTCAGGACCCTGTGAGTGTTAGCACTAAGTGTAGCAAAAAAGAATGTTCTGAAACACTCCATGGATTAAATGGTGGTTCCAGTGAAGCCAGGAGGGTCTTCAATTTTGGCTTCCACATAGCTGAGATTTTACTCCAGTTCTTTTAGATGTGGGCTACTACCTCAGTTGGAAAAACTGGTTCATTCTTTTTTTCTTTTATTTAAGGTGTGCCTTGAAGTAAGTACTTGGGAATGATGATACCTTTATTCTCTCAGAGACTGATTTTTTTCCACTAGCTTCAGAGTTATTTCAGCAAGAAAAAACTTACTCAATATTATGCACTACTCATAGTATGCGCTAGCCTTCTCCTGCAAGAATAGTTTCTGAGAGTTCAATCTTCATACTTTTTCAGTTTTTTCCTTTTTTTCTCCCCCCAATGTGACTATTATATGTTTGGACAGGTGGATGCTCTACTTCAAAGACTGCAGCAAATTTCTGAGAAAAGACTGCTTAGGATGCTTACCTAAATATAGATCTGATTGGATTGCTATGAGACTTATTCTATGCTTAGCACTAAATAAAGTACATAGTATTGTCATGCAATATTGATGTCTCTGGTGATTTTTTTTTCCGTAACCAACCAGTCTAAATGCTCCTTAATGTTTCTGAGTCCTTAAGGAACTTTAAATAGGCATTAGTATTGAAAGAAAGGGGAAAAGCACATCCTTTTTTAATTTTTACACCTTTGTATAATTCATGATGGTTGTGTTAAAACTGCAGTGCTCCCTAACTTAGATATATTAACTAACATAGGAACTATTCCTATCAAGTTTGTGTCAAATGTTGGCCAACATTCATGTTCCAAAACTGAGTCCTTTAGTGCTGTCTCAAGGCTTGTTCTCATAATGTTATAGAACTTCAACCACATTCTATATAACTATTCTGTACTTATTATACTTCTACATACTTTTCTGTGAGTGAGTACGAACTCTTTATACTTAGCTCAGCTCTTATCTTCCATTGACAAACAAACTCCCTATGTTCAAGTACAGGTATAATATAATACAAAAAGCATAGGCTAAGACTTGAATATCTGTAACTCATTAGCTGACAACATGACAATTTTATGGTACATATGCAACCCAGCAGTCAAGTATGTCACTCTGCCTACTGGCAACACATAAGGAGAAATCACAGGAGGGACTGTCCTGGAACTTATTTTCCACAGTGAAAATATGCAAAAAAAGGCATATTTATAGACTTTATTTCATGACATGACAGTTCCTACTTCAGTATGAAGGAACACATCCCCTGCAGGAAATATTTATTTTTCTCTCTCAAACGCTATTTCATGCTTGAAGGATCTTTGTAAAGTCTTAGTCCATTTATGTGCAGATTTCCACTGTCCTGTTTGTCACTGTCCTGACCTCTGTTGCAACTGCTGAAACAAATATTGCCAACAAGAGCCAAAGAATAATAAAACTGTATGGTATGGTACACACAATCACATTTGTTACATGACTAATTCAGGAAACTTGACATGGTTGACAGCCTAACGATATGAAGTACAGGTGATATTCTTCAAGGTCCTCTTCATTTATATAGTTTATATAGACACCTTATTTCACTTCAGCTATTTCAAAGAATTGAAACAATGCTCAATGGAAAGAAAGTAGGAGTGCAATTAGAAATGCATGAAGGTTAAAACTGGTAAGTGTTGACCTTTTCTACAGGCCTCTTCTATAAATCAATATACTTGCCTTTTGAGTCTACTTGTACTTCAGATAGCTGTAACATCTTGTGACAAGAAATTTTATAATCTCAATATCCACTGGATTTCATTTTATTGTCAACGACTCAATATCATGAGGCGATCCTGAAATGCCTTGCCTAAATCTGGAAGATTGTGGAGATGGTTTCAAGATCCCCTCTTTGAAAGACAGAGAATATTTATGCCACCTAGAGTAACAGACTTCAGCAGGACCAGAAAAAGCCAGAATCACTAATCAGCAGAATAAAAAAGCTCTTACAAATCCATATATTCCTCTTTAAACAGAGCGAAAAGGAGATAAAGTCTGGTGAGGGAAATAGGAGTGATCTTAAACAGCAGTAAATTAAAATTTAAAATATGCAATAAAAAAAGTTTGGAAGAAAAGTTGCTATGGAACTAAATATACTAAGAAAATGTATAGTAAGCGTTGTGTGTCAAAATGAAGGCAAGGGACATGAAGTGACATCATCTGGTTGAATTTCAGGAGATGTGACTGAAGGCTTGGATTTTGAATGCCATAGACTGTGATGTTACACAAAATTTGTTGCTAAGAGAAAAACTGAAATTCTTCCACCATAATGGATTTCTCCTCTCACTGCAATGCTAACAAAGGGTAGCAACAGAAAATAGCTCATTTAAAATCCAAATCCTGATAGACCTTGGGTGGCTTCATTGGTTTCCAGTCCGCCTTGGTGAAAGATGTTGAAGGATCAGGGATGGTAGACCCTAAGACTCTGGAAACTTTTGTTATGAAAACTTGAGATCAGCTGGGGCTCTACTCTTGTTGAAAAGGAATTTGCGGTTACTTTCCTTTAAATATAAAAGGCCCAATACCCACTTCACAGATGAGTTATCCATAAAACTCCCTTTGTCCACCCCAGTTCTTATGAATTCTACCCTGCTACCAAAAAAGAGCAAGTTAATGATCACAGAAAGTGTGGCACATGCACAATAAAGCTTTCCTCTAAGGTGTGCAATTGGACCCATCACTTGTTTGAAATACATTTTAGCTGGCAGTCTTGTAAGAAGTCAGCATTCTGAGCAGAAAATGCAGAAACCTCTTTTGATGCCATCATTATTCAGGCCTGTTATTTAGAAGGCCTAAACATTTTTTTTTAAGTGATTGAAGACAATGACATTTTAAATGTAATATCTTGACTCTCTGCTAATATGTTCTTAGACATCTATTTTATCATGAGCGTATTTGGGCCACATGAACAAGATTTTTTTAAGGAATCATCTAAAAATTACTATGCAGCAAGTCTGTTCTCCCTGCACTTAGTATGTATCACACAGAACAAGTTCAAGTATAAGTGCTGCTGTAACAACTCCTTGAATCTGACACCTGATTTTTTATTATGTTTAATGCATGTTGAATATAAGAAGGAGGGGTTTGGTCAAGAAGCACAGTGAGCTAGTAGCAGTCATACAGAAATACAACATGTTATGGTGTTTTTAAAGTATCATCTCAAAAGACAGTGACCTGGAGAGAAGGCACTAAAGCCAAAGAATATTTGTATTCCTGTAATAAGTCATAAAGAACAAATAAAAAAAAAAAAAATACCTGCATACAGACATTTTATGCGTGGTCTATTTCAGTGCAGCAGTGTATGAATGACACTGGGAGTCACATTCTGCAGAGACAGAAAAAGTTGTTGATTTGTTGCTAAAGCTGCACTTGTTTATGCAGGCAAATGACAGTGAAGACTGACTTATCCTCACCTGGTGAAATAGTCCAGGTGGTAACCATACATTTTACTCTTAACCACCTTGCTACATTCCTCGATGTATCTATCCTATGTGCAAAAAAAGACTGTTCCTATCTTCCTCCTTGCTTCAGACTGTCGATTTAGTTGTTAGATTTCTTAAATTTTGCTTAATACTTTAATTTCAAATCTATTTAAAATGTGGGTTTATTCTGGAGTGCAAATGAAAATGCAACAATAACAGCACTGGCAGTTGAATGATATGTTTCAGATTATTGAGTTCCTCTTTTTCTCCTACTTTATGTTTGCATTTTCTATCTCAGATTTTAATAATTTCATAGCCTAAAACAAGTCCATAGTCAGGAACTTTGCCCTGAATTTCAGCTTATTTATCCAACTTTATTGGCAGCTTAGAGGCCTCCGGCCCTCCTAATGTAGTCAACTGTTAATGAATCACCACTGTTAATGAATCACCACTGTGTCAAGCAGCTTTCAGTTCAGATAGTGTTTCTATCCACAGGCAGTTGGCTAATCTGCCACAGAAAATTTCATGAGATGATATCAAACGCTCTAAAAGACTGCTTCTATCTTTGAGCTCTCTTTTGCAATGTTATTATTGTCTTATATCACCTTATATGTGTGTGTATACAATTACAGTTTTCTGGTAACATTCTTTATAAACTAAGAGTACTTTTTTTCCATGTTATCCTAATAAAAAGGCTGAAAGAAGCAACCAGAACTTTACACGTGAAGATTTAAATATCAGTTACATTTTTAGAAAGAGTAGGAAATATGTGGGAAGCATGAACGTGAACAAAATCCCATGGTGTTTACGAGCCCATTTTGCTATGAAGAATAAGACTTTATTTAAACATCCCTTCATTTGTCTCATATAATCATATGGAAGTACTCAACTGAACTTAATGGTAGGTAAAAAGTCTATTTTCACTAGGGCATCCAGAAAGATACTATCAGAAATTTTGGGGACAATTTATGGGCTATTATTTATATAAGAAGCTAGATAATTTTTACTGGTCTCTGGGTACCACTGAAAAGACCCTGGCACCATCCTTCCACCCTCCCTTCAGGTATTTAGGTACATTGATAAAATCCCCATAGGGCCTTCTCTTCTCTAGGCTGAGCAGTCAAAGCTCTCTCAGTCTTTCTGTCATCATCTCTACCTTTACCTAATTCCAAGAAGCAATGATGACTTTATGTTTCTGTCAAATTCACTGATGCGGAAGGTGCAATTGGATACCACCCTGTTAGACTAAGCTTTTCTTTCTCTCCTCAAATGGTCATGGCAATTTGGCTTTAACAATCTTCAGGTCCCTGAGGGCGCTACCTAAGCAGCCCCTCTGCTAACTCTGCCTTTAACTTCACTTCTTCTTCAATAATTTCCTATGTGAAATCTAATAGTTTCTAATTACTGCTTCTGTTGTAGATTTGTTACCTACAGCCCATGAGGCCCTTTGAACAAATCGATACATTCCAGCAGGGCTTATCAGCTGTGTTCCCTACAGAAAACTGGGGCACCAACTGAAGAGCTATTTTCATACTTGTGAACAGTCTTCAGTTAAAAAGCACTGACGTTAGCTTTTGTTATTCTGAATGCTGTGCTATAGAAAGCATGGGGGTAGGACAAGGAACAACCTGAAACACTATATACAAATGTCACCCCAGCATCACCTGAAGTTGACTTTTAGGTGTTGCTTACCTGCTCGAAAAGGCCATTTTCCTTCAAAGGACAGTTTATCATGCCCAGTCAGGAGGGTTAAGAGAGGTGTAATTGGATATGAAGGTGTTTCAGAGAAGTTGAATATACTTAGGACAACACTTTATTGGGAAACATCATCAAGATGAAGTATAAGCACTTGAGGACAATATTTGCAAGAGAAAACACTTAACACCTGTTTTTCAGGTGAGTCCTTTTTCTCCAAAGAAATTAAAAATCCTCCTTAGAGATATTCCTCATCAATATAAATTCAGGAAGGTTGATAATCTGTATGTGATTACAGACACACTGTTAGTCATTTCTGCCCAAAGAACACTCTTAATTTTGTCAACTTCTTGTGTTTCGCTGTTTTACAAAAATTGATCAAGACATGCTGCAAGTGCATCAATCTCTCAGTCCTAATAAAAGGCACATGGTTATAACGTCAAAATGACTGATAGATTCATATATATAAAGATTCTTAGCAATGTGACATCTGCGTGAAACTTGAAGCCTTTCAATAGCTCATAACTTCCCAGTCTTCGAGTTGAACTTAAAGAAGGCATGACTGAGATGAAGCAAAACAAAGTCAAGACCAATGGAGGTTAATGTGTATCTCTGCATGTGTGTGTGTGTGTTAAGCAGAAAGGTTTTATGAAACACAAAGAATTAATTTGACTCACTTTGAGCAACACCATGTAAATCCTTAGACTTATATGTACCATTTCCATTTTTTTACTTCTGATGCTTTCGTTGATATCCTCTTGACACGTATCATGGCTAAAAATGGAGTTTGGGTAGCTAGTAGCAAGGTGGATAGTCTGTGCTAGAAGCAATTGGTGATGGTAGTTTAATGGTAGATAGACTTTGTGCCAGGCACTCTGCATTCATGTGGCTGGTCTGAAGCCGAAAGTCTCTTTGGAAGAAAAGAGATCATTTAAAGGATGACAGGTGATGACTGTCAGTTGAAGGAGTGGATAATAGTCCTTGGAAATGAAAATAAAAAATCTAAACAACATCTGATACTTCACCGAGAATGTAAATTCATTTCTGAAGACAAATATGCCTGTCAATTGAACAGATTCTTCCCTTTCTCCCTCTTTCAAACTTTGATTTCCAGCTCAGATTTACTAGACACATTTAAAATTTATTCCTCTGATGCTATTTTTACTAGTTCCTTTATAGACTAGAACTGCAATTTTAATAGGTTCTAAAAATGAATCCTTTTATTTTTAGTATACAGAACACTGTGTACTAAATGCAATGAATAGAAGTTGCACAAAATACATGAACTTTAATATTTTTACTCTGCATTTAAGAATAGAAGGTGGTAGTTCACGTTTTTCTACAAAAACTGGTCTGTAAAGCTTTTCTTTAAGTAAATGCTTGATTCTTTTCCCCTCTTTTTTTTCCGCATAATTAGAATGAGATTTCAGAAGATATTTGTGAAAACAATAATATTTATCACATAATTGATATTTTGAATCATAATCCTTATGGATAATGTGCAGGTTTCAACTAAAATGAAACAGAAGTCTGCAAAATGATGTTAGGGAAATGCTGGTAAAAACAGAAAATTCTAAATAATACAACTATTAGTTTTTAAAAATCATAGAATAAATGATAGAAATATTGCTATCTTTTAAAACACAGTCAGTAGGTACAGATATACTTCTGTTTTTTGAATAATTTAATTTGGACAAGATCTCTTCCCAAATTCACTTCTTTGGAAAAAAATGGGCTGTTAGAATTGCCATAATTAGATTATCCTTTATGTATTATCCATGCTAACAATAATTCATAATAATTTAGAATGTAATCATAATCTGATTAAATTAGTATTACAGTAATTCCTTAATATTGGTGTAGTTTACTTGAGTTGTTGTTTAACTGTGACATTAATACAAAATACTATGGAGTAGATGCCATCATGCACAGCTGTATTTGTCAGCCCAGAACATTATAACCATGACTATTCGGCAGTCACAATGGTATTCTAGTTCTCTAGTTTGTATCTACTTCAAATAATTCTAATAGTGAGCGTCCAAAATGTTTGTCTGAAACTAAAACTATATGTTAATGGTCCTACATCTAATAAAATTCTTTCAAACACAGAAAGAAGATGAACAGGTATCCAACAGAAACATGAGATTTTTTCTACAGTCTAGAGACTGTAGTGCAGGTAAGAAACAGCTTGGACTACATCATGAAACTTGCAAAACTTCAAAGCAGCCCAAACCTATTGATCTCACTACAGCATCAGATGGTTTATTCTAAAAGTAAAAAATGTTAAAAAATGTTAAATCTAAGCTAATGCAGCTTCTGCATTAATTCAATTCTTTCTTGCTTCAGCAAAAAAATGTTTGTACTGTACAAAACCTACTGTTGCAGAGTGATTCCTTAGATGAAAACACCTTGGTTATTCTTAATGTTCTCTGCACTGCTGAGGATCTCAGAAAATCTGGAGAGCTACATCACAGTAAATATTAATGATCAAGATTTTCCAATTAATAAGTCACACCTACTTGTCAAACAGTCGATCCAAATGAAGTAAAACTGTGAATTTGCAAATAGAAGGAGTAAAGCAAGGAGTTTTCTAAGAAAAAATGAAGGTCACATTTCCAGAATACTTACTTACAATGCAGATATATCACCAGAGAGGCAATTCTGTTAAACAGATGAGTCACGTTACCTTAGTGAGCTAGTTAACTGGAGCCATAGTGTGATTTGGAAGTTAAGAGAAGGTTTACATGACTGCAAGGGTTTCATCCAAACAGATAGCAACTATTTACCTCTTTGGTTTTCCTGAACTAGTCTGTGTATCCTTATCAGGTACAGTAGTGCTGACAGATGAAAATCACTTTGGCAGAGAAAAGAATGTAGGTATTTGGGCAATATACTATGAAATAATTGCAATAAAAGAAGAGGAATTTCTTGGAAAGAATGCCTGAATACTTTCAAGCCCTTTTGCACAAATCTGAGTTGAAATTTTACATGATTTTATACATACAACCAAGGTAATGCAATGTAGACTTCAGTAGATAATAATGATCTAAATCAATATCTTGCTCTGGGCAAAAAAGAATGTATCAAATAGGGAACTAAGAATTTATTTTAGTTACAATAATATTTTTACAGTCTAATAGTCCAAAATAATAGAGAAAAATGTAATTAATAATAGTTAAAATTTCTTCACAAAAAACTTCTATCCCACACTTTTCTCTGTTGAAAGAGACCTTTCCAATGTCCTTCTAAATCCTAAGGCCAAGAGCTGAGCCTTTCTCAGCTGCTGCAGTGTTGGTAGTGAAAATAAGTCATCAGTAACCTGAGGATATTGGAGGAAGGAGCATAATGTTTGTCATGGACTTTCATTCCTTTTGGTCTCAGATTTGTTTCTACAAGCTTTCTCAGAACATTTTCCTTTCCATTGATTCCCAGCTATTTCTGACAGAAAGAGCTGTTGTTTTCCATGCACTGATTCCCTAGGCCTGTGGAACTATTGCTGCACAGGGTACTTTTAAGGTACCAGATCTGGAGTGATTTCACCACACAAGTGTTGTAACAAGCTAAATCCAGCTCAGGTTGTGTCAACCTGGATGGGACCTGAGACCTGTGGCCTTCTAATAGCAATGGCAGAAAATCGCATTCACTGGACTAGACCTATCACCAAAGCGAACAGAAACATACAACTGACTTTTGTCTGATGGGATCTGGCTCAGCTCATGTATTCCATCAGCTAAAATGAAAAGGAAACAAAACTGTACTTGTGTTTCCTGAATGTAAAACAAATGATGAGACCATCAAAAGTTCAGAGGACAAATGACAACTGTTTTTATTAAACATTCAGTATAATTAACATTGCTAAGAAAAGGCATTGCTTTCAGTGGTTGGAGTGTAAAATTGAAAGTATTGAAACAGTGAAAAAGCCCTATTTTCTGTCTTGCTACATGGGAGACGAAATTGCACGTATTGGATAATATGTTTGCAGGTAGAATTGGGAAAGTGGAGGTAGGAAAACTGAGCCAACTTCCCAAATTAATAATCCATTTTATATTTATTAATCTAGGTATGTTTCTAAATAGAGCTCTTTTCTTATTCATGCAGTTTTTTTCATTGTTATGTAAAGTAAACAAGTAAAAGCTCCTTTTGAGACTGACCCCTTTCAAATGTGAAATTAGAAATGTTCCCTATTAACTTGCCATATATCTTTGATGCCACTGTATTGTTTTGTTGTTATTTCTTTGAATTAAACAATGTTAATATCCATATTTCTCCATGTAGCAGTTTTCCTCATACTTGCTTACTTTACTCTTTAATGCTTCTTTGTTTCCAAATCTTGAGACAAATGAAAATGGGAAGAGAGTTATAAAATAAATATGTTTGAGATGAATAGCTACATCTTTCATAAATCTGTTTTTTAATTACAAATGAGCTCAACATAGTAATGCATTTTACTTTAATTACAATTTTGATGACCTTCTTAGAGCTGAAAGCCATTTCTCTTTATTTAATGACATGCACGTGTGTGTTTCAGGAGTTCTGTTGCTAAGTGATTTCCAGGGAAGCTAGTGAAGCAAACTAATGAAGCGTCAGATAATATTTTGTAGTGTTTTTATGGAATGGCATTATTGGACCAAGAAGAGACCTGTCTTGTGTTTGCAAAATCTTCAGAGTTTGAAGGTTTGAGAGAGGATATCAGGCTCAGATTTGAAAAGAATCCCCCCCATCTCCCTATGTTACCACATCCTGCTTGTGCATTTGACCATATAATAAATGAGGCTAGTAAAAGATAAGTGCAATGCATTTTTTTCCCATTACTTTAAAAGGTCCAAACTATGTTTGAATCTTGTATTTCCCTGTTTCTCTTCTTTCTCTTTCTCTTGTGTGCTCACTCTTTTTAAATAAGCATCACCATTTCTCTTTCCTGCAGCTTTGTTTCTGGAAGAAGCTGAAGTGCACTGCATCTGACATATATAGTGTATAAATTCAGCTTGGAGATACGGAACTTGTCAACTTCGGAGCGTATCTGCAGCAGGTGGAAGTGACACAGCACTGACTTCAGTGCTGTTCTGTCACAACAATGATGGAACTTGGGCTCAGCTCCACAAACAGTTTTAAAACACTGTTTATAACAGATTTGTTCATAAGTAATCTCTTTCACAATGGCAACTCAAAAAAGTGAGATCTTAAAATGGAAATGCTTAAGCAATTCTAGCAGACAACTGGTGTAGGATTCTTATCCTGTGTCATGTTTCAGAGAGGAGAGGAAGGCATATTTACTTTGGGATCAAGGATTTTAAATCTTCCGTTGGGAAGATAAAGGGTATTAGTAAGTTACAGAGCATCTGGGTAGCAATTAGGTATACTATAAGGAAGAGGTAAATGATATGTCCTTTAGTTGCAGGTTATATGTGGTCTTACATTTTTAAATGTAAGACGCATTTTTAAAAACTGATTCTTTAAAGTGGTTACTGACATATTGTTAGTACGTGAAGGAAAAGGAAGCATTTTAATGGATAACTGAATGTATAGAATCCAGCCTTTACCAGTTTTCCACACTTAATACATCTCCCTGACCTTTCTTAAAGAAATGAACCTCAAGTTTTTATTTTTAGTTTCTTTTTAAGACAGTGAAGCCAAAAACATTGTATAAAGCACAAAGGTTAGGCTAAATTGATTTAGGCTTTGAGAAATTCAGGGAAAATTATAGTCTGGACATATCCTAATTTAGAAAACATGAATTTTGCAATAGCTTTTCTTTCTCACTCTGACTTTCCTCTAGATCTTCTTTTTCTCACTTAATAAAATACCTCCCCCCATTGATCCTGCTGGACCAAAACCATGTTTGTGTTATACATTATTAAAGTAGTGTCAGACTCACGATATAGTATGCTTGGGGCTTAGCAGCAGCATTATTTTACTTGGTGTTCCTTAAAAAATACTCAAGGGATTCTAAGGCAGTATTAGCTTCTTTTGCAATGTACTGCATAACCTGTTTAGTTGTATGTCATTAGGTTACTAATCAAAATCAAAGGTGTTGGTGGTTCCCGCATTCTACTTCAGAGTTAGTTTTTGTAGGCAGACTTTTCAGTCCCCACAGAAAAAGCCTAATATTTGAGAAATGGTATATATTTATTTATATTAAATTTGCCAGTGGGGAAGTCACACAGATGGTGGTTAAAGAGAATAGCTTACCATTTCTCTGTGAGAGCATGTACCAAACCTGAAAGTTTCTCAATTCTTCACACACATACAGCTTCAATACAGTTCTGCTGCAACCTGCTCAAAGGGCAACACGCACCACTCTAATTTTTAAATTAATTAAGTTCTGTCTCTCTTTTCATGTTTGAAAGCAAAATATTCTTCATGTTTCTGTGTGACAGAAGAGAGTAGTTTTCTGGAAGATGATACCCGAAAAGGACATGTATTTTAATTGCAAAGATTAAATGGTAAATAAAACTGATACCACACCAGTCTGTAGCATGATATGTGGGCACTGTGTGTCCTGTGAGAGGACAGAGCTGTGAAAGGATTGTCTTTTTGCCTCATTCTGTTTGCTGCATGTGCCAGGTGGAGCTCTCCCAGACAGAAAGTAGATCTCTTCACAAAAACAACTGAACATGTTGAAGCAGAAACCTGATTTCTGCTAACTTTATTCTGCTCTCTAAAGAGAATGAGAAAGACTGCAAGACAGAGACTGTAATACAAATAAACTGAAAGGCTTCAGCAAAGAGCAGGGGGAAGGTAGATAGGTAGCCCTCAGAGGCAGAAAGATACATTTTTCCCAGGGGAAAATGGGCAACAACTTCTGAGGTAGGGGAGAAGCCCAGAAGCAATATTCAAACAGTTCCATAACACTACAACTTGCTGCACTAAGTGAAGGCAGAGTCCCACCAGGTAACAATATGTTGTGCAGACTGTTGTGCAGTCTTTTTGTTCCAGGGTTACATTCGAGCAATTCGGATTTTTGGTCTCAAAAGCTGCTGTGTGCTGGTTGCTGTTCCAGTAGAGAAAAGCAAGGACATTTTGGTGTCTTGTATCATATTCACTTTTCATAAATTTTCAATTCTGTGGCTTACTGGACATGTTCCGTTATAGGAAGACATTGCTGAAATTCATGGTTTACTTGTACTCAGTTGGCACTGAAAGGTGTAAAACCTACAAGGATGCAAAACAGTCATATTTGAATGCCATCCTCATCCTTGTGTCAACCAAGGGTGAGCCAAGGAATAAGGCAATATTTCCTGTTAACAAGCTGTTCCTTTGAATAGTAGGAGATGTTAGTGCTGCTTTCATATCAAACACAGGCAGTTTTCATCTGTCTGCTAATATTGCTATCAGTACTAGAAGTCAATATCAGCAGTGATTTTTGGACTTGAGATTCCAGATCTACTCTTCTGGGAACTGAGCAGAATCAACCTAATTACTTAGTATTTGCAACAATAGCTACACAATTGGATGCTTTTCAGAACTACACTTTATCTGGAGCACACTGACATAACTGTGTCACTTAACCTTTCCTTCTCTCCTCACATGGAAAGTTTAGCAACCTACATGTTGCCTCCAGATAATTACATAAATGAGCTGTAAATACTTTATCAGAGTATTAGGCATGATGGCCTGGGGCAAAATTTGTTGTGTCATTGAAGATATCTAGTGTCTGATTTGTTCTGCAACAATATATTCTGTTCTACAACAAAAAAATAAATAATATTAGGTGGGTTTTGTTAGTCAGAGTGTTTATCAATTCCCTGCTCAGGACAGCTAAACATCTACTGAGCATATAAAGACTCATTACACCCACACATAATGAAAAAAGTCAGATATCTACAGACAATGTAACACATTACAGTTAGCACATTTTTCTGGAAGGGGAATAACTGGATGATCTGTACCTTGTTGTACCCTTCTCTTATCTCCACCTTCACTTCACACCTTCTTCCTTAAGTCAGATTTACAGTAATACCCATTCTGTAATATATTTATAGTAATTGAGACATATAATCCAATGAAAGACTGTGAATTACTGTACTCTTCCCTGTGTTATAATATATGATCTTTGGTGAGGTTTGCTACAAAACAGTGTTGAGAAGAGTGGTAGGTAAGCAAATATAAAGCTGAGTTGTGTTTTAACTCTTTTGTCACCTTCGGGAGTGTTACATTCCTGAAAATCAGAACCTCCAATCCCTCTCTCTTTCTCTGCAACAATCCCCACAGTTCAGAGAAATCTTAAAGTCCACTAAGACAGACTCAGATATTTAGTCTCAGTTTATTTTTCTTGGCTTTGGCATCTCAGCAAGATATATCACATTAGATTTAAAATACACTTTCTTTTCTAGCCATGCCTTTTAAAAATGACAAAAGCATTTTACCAATCACTTTTATGAAGTGAAACTGCAAAAATAATTTCTGCATTTTTTTAACACTAAGGTGACATTTTACCTGTGTAGGTTTGTTTGTCTGGGTGGAGGTGAGGTTTTTGCTTAGAAATAAAATCACTTCACCTGAGTACAAAATAAATACTTTCTGTATAACGAACAACATGAAAATTGTTATTACTGCATCATTAACAAATGTCTGGTTTAGACATCAAAAGTGCTCTCTCTGAAAGGTGAGCTTTTGTTCACATTACATTTATTCATCTGAAATGTTTGTCTTTAAAAATACACATAGGAGCCCAAAGGCAAGTTTTAGAACTGTATGTTTTGAAGCATTGATCTAAGCATTGTTAAAGGAAGTGTTATCTAAATCTTGTAGAAGTAATGAAAATTTCTCCAGGTGTTAAACTGCAGAATCTTCTGTCACTTTGATATAAGGGTTAGATGACAAAGTGGATTGCCTTGTCCATCAAAATGTAGTGGGAGAAAATTTCACTGACTATCCAGGTAAGAGTGACAAATATACAGGAAAGTTGACTGTGGAATTTATCAAATTTAAAAATACTAGGTGCTTACTACAAAACCACAAAAAACCCACAAACCTCTAAATGAAAAACTCAAAAACCCCCAATCCAACCAAACATCAAAAACAGGAAAATAGCTAGTGAAAGATGTTAAGCTTGCATAAATTTATTTATCTTGAAAATAATTTTCAAATTGGATAACAATGGTGTTTGCTAAATGAAAGAATAATGACTTTATCTAAAAAGACACATTTAAATTTATTTGATTTAATTTCCAATCACTGCCTAGACTAAGAAGAAAATAACCACATTACTTTCACAGGGACTCTAAAACAAATATGGAAAAGGTTTGGTTAAAAACAGAGTTGCATTCATATTTGTTCTATAAGGTTAATCATTATCCTGAGTTTTAAGCTGAGCTATGAGAAAAAGAAAAAATAGTTAGGATGTACAGTTTTGTTTGGTAGAATGTTTCCTTAAAGGCAACACATTATTTGGCTTGAATTATTGGGTGTAAGAGTGGCCAGATGGAAAATTCAATTTACATTTTATTTTAACTGATGTATCAACTATTCCATTGACAAAGAGAGGTGTTACTTTGGCGAGTGAGAAAAATGTTATTTTCTGCTTATAGTTGCATTAAAATGTTACAGTATGTTAGAAGTTTTCACTCAAAGCCTTTTCATCACTATTGCTGTTTCCCAGACTCCTCCATTTTTAGCTGTTCCTAGAAGTGAGAGCTCTAGAAGGTGTTACTATGGCTGACATTTTGCTGCCATTTCCTACATCCTTCTCCATATATTGATGAATGCACAGTGTATTAAAAGGGCTGCATATGTTAAGGACTTTGTCAACCCACTTAAGGGTCTTAATTGGTTTGCTGAGACAGTACTGATATTTCCTCAGTTTTCTTCAGGGAAACTGACAGCTTATGAGAACAAGAGTTCAATCCCTGGCTTCCCAAATCTCTCACCCTTGTAAAATCACCCCCCTTTTCTCAAGACAACAAGTCAAATACCCAAAGCCTGGGTCGATCTTCAAAGCTAAAGAGGAACTTGTGCTCTACTGCTTGAGAAAGGAAGAGATAGAAAAGCAGTAATTAAGCTATGTTTTAATTTGTAACACCTCTTCCCTCCCCAACCCCCTCGTTCCTCTTCTGCCTTGCTTACACTTTTCCAAAGGCAAAACCCCAATGTATTCACTGGCCACCAACAGGAGTTAACATTTTCCATGGGCTTATGCTTGTCTCTGGGACTACAACTGTGGCATTGATTCTTTTTCTAGCAGATATCACAGAATCATGGAATAGTTTGTGTTGGAGGGGACCTTAAAAAGTTCATCTGGTCCAATCCTCCTGCCTTTGGCAGGGACATCTTCAACTAGATCAGGTTGCTCAGAGCCCCAGGCACTTTGACCCCGAATGTTTCCAGGAACTGGGCATCTCTCACTTATTTGGGCAACTTATTCCAGTTTTTCATCACAATCATTGCAAAAACAATTCTACCTTATATCTAATCTGAATCAACCCTCTCTTAGTTTAAAACCATTATCCTTTCTCCTGTTGCAACAGGCCCTAATAAATAGACAGGCCTTTCTATATAGACAGTCATGGAAAGTCTTGGTGTTCTACCATGGAAAAAGTGATTTTGTAGATGCCGCTTGTTCCCTGAACATGTTTTGAAGGTTGCACCTTCTGACATATCTATAACTTGAGATTTATTTGCTTTTTGCACAGGTTTCCCTCTTAACCACTATTCTTTAGAACCTTCAAAAGAAGCATGCATGGGGCCTGAAATGCTGAACCAGGTCAGTGGATTTCCAGCATTTTATTTTGTAGTGAGACAAAAGAAAGGGGCAAGATTTAGAAAGTATAAGAATTGGAAAAGCAACCTATGATTTTATATAGTATTTTATGTGCTGATATTGAAAACTGTAGCACCCCTCCGTTTCTGGCAAGGCAGCTTCTATAAGTTCAGTGACATGGCAACTCTTCGTTCTCCTTCTTTAAAAATCTGTCAAAGAATAAGAATTCTTTTTAAACCAGAAAATGTTTTATTTGCAGCAGTTTGATTTTCTTATATCAGAAAATAACTACACTGTCATGAAGTTTTAGAACAGCAGTATTTGAACTGGAGACATGTTTGCATTTAATGACATACTTGTTTGCTTTCCTATGTTATTTTATTCATTATATTTTTCTAGCACCCTGAAATTTCAATTTTATGTGAAATTTATATTTTATTTTGAGCAAATGAGAGTATTTAAAAGCCATTTTAAAAAAGATCTCCACTCTGACTGATGGATATTGATAATCTTGGCATGGTCGAGCAGAAATTTTGGAAGCACCAGCCACAAGCTTGGCTACTTTCTATTATTTTTTCTTTCCACAGGCTGGAAATGAAACTACAAGCCTTGAGGAACACATCAAATATAGAGAAGGTTTCTGTAAAAGAGGACCTTTCCAGGGATAACTAGGGGTTAAAAGAGTTCTTGTTCTGAACTGCAGCCTCATAGGGCTAAAATGACATCTGATTACAGTTAAAGAAATGCCATAGAGCAGGGAAAAAAGAAATTAGAAAGAATGTTTTGTATTATTTGCAATTCATTCAATTTTTCCCCTTAGGCAAACAAACCATTATCTTTGGTGATGTCAAAGTCTTTGACATTATATGAATTTTTTTTTATTTTACTCTGAGCCCAAGAATAACATTTCCTTAAGAGGTGGGTGAAAGAAATCAGAAATTGATAAAAGAAATGTTCAACTTTTAACTAAGTTTAGCTGCGAACAGTCAGATTAATGATTTGCTTTATTTTTCCCTCAATATCAGAAACCCTATATCAAACCCCTTGATTTAGTACAATGTAGTCCACCATGCAGAGAAAATTCTATGGCTTCCTGTATTTCCATAGCTAATCTTTTATTATCCTACAGCCAGCTTTTATAGCCCAGAGCATTAATTTTTATCTACTGAGGAAGTTTTAAATGGGCATCAATACTGGGCAGTCTCCCTCCCTCCCTCAGTTTTCCTCCTCACAGTCAAAAAACACAGTAAGCAGCTAAACTATGTCTAAACAGCCCTAAGAAGTTAAATTACATTTCTCCAAGCTGCATATTTTGGTGCATTTCAAAATGATATATTAATATAATTCTGTAATTTTTGTTTGCATTTTAAAAAATTTTGGACAATTTGCTCTGTCTCCTCATACACACCTCCAAAGTGCTTTCAGCTAATTTTTCTTTTAACTCATATTCTTATTTTGGAGTGTGTCAGGATGCTCCTTTCCCCATCTCCCCTGAGACAACAGGCGCAAAATAGGGAGACAATCTGAGGGACAAAAGCCCAGCAGGATCATCTCCCCTGATGCCAAAAGGTCTGCCCAGAATCAACATCTCAGTCTAGAGAGCAGATATGGGTAGAGATATTGGTGACAAAAGGCCTGTTTTTGCTCTATAACAGTACTACAAACTGTCACGAAGTCAGAAACCTTCTTGCACACCCTCTGGGAGTGTGTTAGAAGATTTCTCCCCGAGGTTGGATGCATCTTTGTGGTTACTTTTCCAGAAATTGAGGGAACAAGGATTCATGTGTAATTTCCTTCCACAACTGGGTGGTAAGATACATTGAATCCTAAGTATACTATTTTTCACTAGCCGTATTACAACAATGGTACCTTATTGTGCACTGTATATTTAACTACTAATAGTTTTCTTTTCCCTGTGTAGTAATATTTTGCATTGTCTTGTCTGTTCAGTTTGTGTCTATTGAATAAAAGATTTATTCTATAATAAACTGAAGCAGCCTTTATTAAACAACTTGCAAATGGAAGTGGGTTTTGGGGTGCAGGCTGCCTCAGAAGTTACTATCTCTTGCTATAGGCCTAGGCAGGGGTAGAAACTTATTTAAACCCTATTACATCCATTCATAACATTGGACATTTGCGATTTCCACTCCACATGTTCTAGTGAATTATTCTGTTGAATAATCAAGAAGTTGCAAGTGACAAACAGGGTGCCAGTGCACTGTTATACAACAGGGAAGAGGGTGCTCTTGCAGGCTACGTATCTCCAGGATGGCCTGCTTTCACTACTGTGAAGTGCTGAGAACATTTGTAAGTGAATCCATGTTGTTCACTTTCCATTTCCCTCAGTATTTGCTCATGGAATGTTATTGAACCTAATCTGCACTGCTGGGATAGTAACCCAGGAAGTTTATTTGAATATTGCTGTGTGTCCCAGGCCCAAAGACAAAGAGGCTAAACCTCTTTCTAAGAAGAAGAGTCACAGCATCTTGCAATTGATACCATATGGTTCAATTGAGTGAATTAAAGAATTTAATTCCAGCAAAGAAGTGGGCAGACTCTGAGCTAACTATAATCATTCCAGTTATAAAAATAAAGAGGTGGTTTAATGATCAGTAGCATTAAAATCCCAACAAACCAAACTGTTCGGAATAAGGAAATGAAGAAGCAAAATGAAAACATTGTTCTGTTACCAGGAGCAGCAGAACTGCTATAAACAATGGTCTAAGATATCTCATCCTGGTAATTGCTTG
>VZTJ01004268.1:456950-508181 GCA_013397795.1 Orthonyx spaldingii | reverse complement strand
AAAAAAAAAAAAAGAAACATATTGGTAAAAGAAAGAGGAAAACAGATAAATGGAATAGGAATGATCCAAGTTTTTAATTACCTTCCATATTGTATGACCAATTAGATTTTTACTCTCCTCATTACAACCTCAGTGGTTTTAAAATTGTTTTACTGTTATATGGGAGTTAGTTACTTGTCCTCTCTGTTTTATGTGGTACCATTTTTTTGTATACAACTTAGTGAATTGGAAGAGCAGGAACTACTAAATGTGGATTGACGTCTTGATTAGGATGCCAAATCATTAGGACAGTTTAGAGATCTAGGATAATGATGGTAAAGTCTGCCAATTTCTACCCTACAGGTTATCAGAACATGGATGAAATTAGAAGTTTAAGATCATAAAGAATACTTTGTTTTACTAGAACAACTTATTGCAGAGAGCACTTCCTTGTTCAGTGTCCAAAAGCTGCCATTTTGCATCTAAGATATTTTTAATTTAGGAATCGACAGGTTAGGGCGTCACCAGTTTTGTTGCTGACTCACCTAGATCTCCTCTTTACAAGCATTTCAAATGACAATCTAGCTGCTATGACCATTTTACCATACAGTATCCTCGAAATAGCATATCACTGTCTTTTGTTTCATATCCTGTCAAGATGCTTAACCAGTGACTGAACCGAACCAAATGTGAAATTGTCACTTGTAAAGTCTCCCCTAAGTTGACATAACTGTACTGGTCAAATTTGTGACAGTATATTTTCCCCCAAATTCACTGGCATCCTTGTCATCTTCATGCCAACACCTCATTTCTGTTCCTGACAGGTCCCCCCTCCATTCACCCATGAATTAAAGAGTAGTCTAAACCATGTTTAATAATGAAATAAATAATGTTTCATAGTAATGAGTTTGTGGATTCCTGTTTGATAATCCTTCCCAGCTTTTGGCTATTTAAATAATCTTTTCCATTAGGACTCGCCCCCTGTACCTATGTTCTCCAACCTCCAGCAGAATACATTTAGAAGGCAGAGTGCTAATGCACACCTTATAACAGCATGCATTTTTAGACCAGACCCACTGCAGTTGCCCTTTCTCCAAAACAAGGAATATACATTTTTGGCATGTTAATGAATAGCGTTGTCCAGTTCTCCTGGTTTGAGGCTGAAAAGCAGCTGCAGGGTGAACAGACCATACACGTACAGGGAAAAGGGCCATGGCCAGAGGACAGGCAACTAGGAAAAAATTGACTAGTTTGGGCTATGTGATTTCAGTATTTATTAAAGGCTTTTCTTAAAAATTTTTGTAACTTTAAAGGCTGTTTTTTGGAGCCCCAGAAAATACAGCTGTTTTTGCCAGACAGCACAGACAAAAATGTACAGATATCCAAATTGTAGTGTATAAAGTAAAAGGGCATGTGCTCTTGAATTTAGTTTTTCCATAGGAATAATCTCTCCAATTCGACATTTTTTTTTTTTTAACAGTTGTCAAAATTAAGCATTACTGAACTATCACAGCTTTCAGAATCTTGTATTTGCCTTTCAATTTCTATGAAAATGAAAAAGACTTCTAAGGAACATGAAGGCATTTTCAAGCTTTTTTAAAAATCAGACTTCACTCTAATTTATTTAACTATAAAAGAAGACAGAAAAAAATAACTTCCCTCATAATTTTTCTTTGAAACAGTTAGCTTAGCATACACTAGATTTAAGGCTAGTATGATCTTTATTACTTTTTAAATGGAACTTCTCAGAGTTATTTGTCTTTGAAACAAATCAAGAAGAAGACCATATGTACCACTGCAGACTATCTCAAAATACAGCTTCATAAGCCCTTATTTCAGTTGAGAGGGGATAAAGAGAACCATTTATTTTCATAATGGCTCTATTAGGGCAGACCATGCCTCTGCCTAGAAATGCCCTGTTAGCAAAGCTGTCATCCAACAATGATCTCTGGGAAGGTGAATGAATATAGCACAGACTGTTCCTGCATTCATTTTAGAATAGTCAATAACTTCCCCCATGTCTCTACTATTTCACAAAGCATCATAATTTCTTAAGGTTTATTTTTTGTTTAGTAATAATGCCCTCTCACGGACCACAATTCAATCCACAGTGAAAACTTGCCTAAGCAGAGAATTATACACTAGAGAAATATTTACAAGATCTATTGTAATTTCTGCTGCAAGCAGTCAACAGAGCCATTTTTCAGACTACTGTGTGAATTTGATATCCAGAATTTCTTCTCCCACTGCCCCGGGTCACATTCCCAGGTCATATATGACTGTTCAAGACACTAATGGCATAAGATCAAGGAGATCCGGTTTCAGAAGTAAAATCTTTGTAGAACATTTGGGAACAGGAAGTGCTAAGAATAGTAAGCTGGACACCTACTATGAAAAGTTGTTACTTGGGAACGCTTAAAGCTTAAGGAGTTTCTGGAGAGGACAATCTTTAAATAAGAACTCAAGCCTCATTGAAGTCAGTGTGTCCTTTAAGTTAGAGACCACATTTTTCATGTCCTGGTTCATTACCAGGACATGCAAAATAAATTTAGGATGGACCTTTCATTTTTAAGATTAAAAAAAAAAAAAAGAAAGAAAAGAAAGAACACTTGGGAATAGGATTACAGAAATTTTAGATTATTGCACTATCTTAAATACAATTCTCAATTCCCATTAGAATAATTGGCCATGTGTGTTTCAAACACAACAATGCATATGCAGATTTGATTTCACGAGACAGGAAGGAGAAAAAATGGATTTCATTTGGAAATCATCCTAGATGCAGTATATGGAAATTTTGTTTTCAAGGCACATGAGAAATACTGCCATTGTATTTTGAAATAAAAAAGAAAAATGTGAATCAAAACCAATCATATTGATGAATTTGACATTGATCAGGGTAAATGCAGGAGACTATGATATGGTAAATTATGATGGGACACAGATCATTTACTTCAAAGTGTCAGTAGAAAACTGTGAAGAAAAAAGACATTGCTGGGATTTATGATGAGATATAAACGTTGACTTACAGTGTGATGTCAAGGAGCTAGTGATTTTGAAGTTGTGATATGAAATATCCTTTTTAAAATAAGTTATCAGTAAAAGTTGATAGAGTTTATTAGGTGCTACCTTGGAAATGAAACTTTTGTGTTTCACTAGTGGACAAAGATCTATACTGTGATATAGTTCAGAAATCTTGTGGCTTTTTGGTCTCTTTGCAGGCATAACTCCACATTTGCCAATTGTTTAGGTAAGAAACTGAAGAAAAACTTTAGGTTTTAATATAAATATACAAATTGTGCAATTAAGGTGCTGAGAATTGAAGCTAACTACAAAAGGGTCCTGTAGAACAGTGAATCCACTGAATTAAATTAATTGCTTAGTCTTAGGCCTATGATCTGGCTCTCAGATTTGTTAAAAAAAAAAAGATGAACTTGAAGGTGTTGAAGCAACACTAGGAAGAACACTGAGCAATAGACTACTGCTAAGTCTCTTATGGCACTCTACTATAAAGATTTGGGTGCTCTGATCTTGAAGCCGGAACTGATGCAGCAGGAATTTAAAGTGATGGCTCTGAAGGACATTAAGTCAAACATAACATCACTATTTAGGGACCCTTTTTACTATGGCATAGAGATATTATCCTCACATCCTCTATTCTTCCCTCAAGACTAGCAAATACATGCTTACCACATTCACAACCCTCTCCTATCTCAAAGAGCTCACAATGAGGATTCCAGATCAGATGTCAGTTCAGATTCAGTTCTTAGTGTAATAAACAATTATAGCTGTTAAGGGTTACAAAAATCTCTATTTGGTAACTCTGTAAGTTCTGAAAACACAAAACCAATTCACCCCAAAAACACCCCAATTCATAAGCACTAACAACTTCTGAATTTTTCAGAATATTGATTACTTCTGAGTATAATCAGTATTTTGTCACTTTGGATATGCTAGTGTTATTTCTTAGACAACACCACCCATTACACTTAACTCAGTGGTAGGAGTAAAATTATCTTCATACCTTTTCATTCTTTGTAGCACATTTTCTTGGGTGAGACATCCATCTAGTTATTCTTGCTAGTAACACACTTGGTACAAAATGAAAAAGAGGAATAAATGCACGGATGTAATTACCAGTTCCTGATTAAGCACTGACAAGAGTAATCCTGGCATGTACTTGGGTTTGTCACTTTCAGGTGACATTAGGTAAAAAACTTCAAATTGCTCTTTTAGGGATGAAAAGCATCAAAGCCTTTTTTGTGCATCTGGCCTGAAGACAGACACTTCAGCTGACACTGTGGCAGACTGTAAGTGGGCATAAGCTATTCTTTCACCAGACAAAGTGACATTAATATTGTGTCTTGCCATGAGTTATCATGGCCACAAGCCATTAGTTCCAATTAAAATAATGACTTTCTTTTTCAGGATTCAATGCCAGACTTTGTATCAGGTCAGTGATTAATGCGTATTCCTTTTGTACCTTTAATGGTGAAATATAAACAGGGTAGGCTAATCATCCATCTTCTTTATAACTGACAGTTTTAAGTAGGACAAGCACACACTGGATGCAGACGTTCACCTAGGTATAGTCACTGTTTAGTGAACACAATCATTTGTCTCAAATTCAACCTGGGGCTTAAAGCCAGAAGTTCCAAGAGGTTCCTGGTGTTGATTATCTACAAAGTATAGGGGTTTTTTTTGTAAAAATAGGATATCTTTTTTTTCTGTCTCTGTGATTTTCTAAGTAGAAATTCCGGGGTTTTTTTTTTAATTTTTTATTTTTTATTTTATTTCATTGGAGAGATCTTCAGTGGATTTTACAACAATTTATTCCAAACAATTAATTTAGAAGAACTGTAACAGTGTCATGCTATCACAGTTCTACCTGGTTATTGCATGTTGACAGTGCCATGGTGTTAACTGTATGTACTTATTTTCGTTCAAGGCATACACAAGATAATAAGATTTACACAGCTCTAACAAAAGCGGCTTAAACAAGCTGCTTAATGTTTGCTGTGGGCTACAAGCACAGAAACAATTATTAAATATTAGTATTAGTTTGAAAGTGACAGAAACAGTATGTTTATAAATGCCATGACACATAGAGATGATTCATCATAACTAGAAGTCATACAGCTCACAATGTAGGCTTCAAATAATCTCTTGTACCTACACTTCTGAATGTCATGTATAATAAATTTATGAAGCTACATTTTTTTAAGGTATTATGTTCTTGAAGAATTTCAGCTGTATGTGTGGAATTTTCTTGCTGTTTATGCCTGCAGTTAACTTCCAAAGGCCACATTCTCTAGTGGCCCAGGAAGCTACTCTGGCATTTGCATAATAGCATTATTTGCTTTTCTTTGTACATAAACTTATTGTCTATCCATGCCCTGGAAGTCTTCCTAAGTGTAAAGGAAGTGCAGATCAAATAAACAAGTTGAACTTGTTGGTTTTGGAGACAGCAATAAAACTACTGTATTAGGTAGTCTGTCATTTGAACTGATCAGCAATCAAAGTCTCCTGAGAAGAACGTGCTCTTGGAAGCTGTCACTTCTCAAGTGGTGTTTGTCCACTTGCTCAGATACATTGGATACTTTGGACTCAACATGGTTTTGGGATGGATCTTACCAGCCTGAAACTTGCTTTTCCACTTTAAAGATTGGTCACCTAAACTGGAATGCCAACATCCCAGTAGCCTTGTTTTATAGGGCTTGACGTCCTGTTGTTCCTTTCTTGTCACTGAATTGTGATAGATTTATCCAGATGCTCCTCTACTCTTATCTCACCATAGTTTCCTCCTTGTAGGAATGTAAGACTCCTAACTAAGCAATGGCATTTTCCTAAGCAGCTAGAGAAAAGGTGTCCAAATTCAGTACCATGTAATAGTGCTGACAATACTCAATTAAGAACCACTTGTAGATAAGATATTGAGAAATGATTACAAGGCACTACCCTTAATAAAAGACAGGTGTGTTTTTACCCCATCTAGCAACTGGTACCAGCACCTATTTCATTTATAGTTCCAGCAGCAATTTCACCCACATTATCTAAGGATTCCACATTATACAAAGATTGTAATTGCATAGGAAAAGGTGTTGGATACCAGGTCAATTATGCCAGGAATCAAGACCTTTCACTGATAGATCAGGTCAAAATTTTTAAACCAGATCAGGTCAAAATTTTTAAACCTTTTCAGATGGAAAAAGCTGTTATTTTTTTGGGACCGGTGAAAGCTTTATCAAAATTCAGCTAGTAGGGTGAATTTCTTAGGCAAGGGATTCCTTCCCCCTTAAGAAACCAAGAAAGGAATCCAACACCTAGGTATTTGCTCCATCTATTAATTCTCTTGGCAGATTAAAAGAGGAGAAGGAGAAGGCAGAGAGCATTATCGAAGTCCTGAAGACAGACTCCTCTCTGGAGAGAGAAAAATTACTTAAAACCACACCACAGTAACTCCCAAAGAGGTTGTTACCACCTCTCCAACTTAAGTCACTACTACTTGTTATCAGAGTGATAGAGGGACAGTGGATCAATACATAGTATGCAGAGGAGCTCCTGAATTTTTCTTATCACGAGGAAAGTTCTCATCTGCTGAGGCCATTACAGTAAGAAGCAATACATTCAGGATATATATCAAGTTGTAGTTTAAAAACTGCTGAGTTTGTTTATGAAATACCAAATTCCTTGCAATCTTTCAAAGAAAGGGATGGGAAGAAGGGAAATTAAATACCAAATATTATGAGTTACTTGATTTGTACCATAGCAAGCAATAAAACCAGAGACTTCTGTTCATGTGTACATTACTTCCCCCAGTACCCACCATGTCTTCATGGGTATTTGGCCGTGTTTGAGTGTTTGAGAGCAAATCTATCACACCACGAGTTCTAATAGTATCTGGAATTCATGCTGCTGCCATGCAGCCTGGAAATAAGATTTCTAATATACCACTGGTGTTTTTAAATTTGTGGTTCTCAAAAGAGAATGTTTGTTCCACTTAAAAATATTCAACTACCAGGAAAGGTAGCAGTTTTATCTACCAGACCCTCAGCTACATTGATTTTGTCAGTTGAAAGTATTGTTGTCTCTCAGAATTAACTATAAATCTGAATAGGGTAGAGCCTTTGTCTTTTTAGATCTGCTGCCATGCAATTTCCCCCTACCACTTCAAAATAACAGAAAAAAACCTGGGTTCTGTCCAAGCCTACAACGAGAAACAAATGCAGTTCTGCTCTCAGTGTTTTCTAGGTCACAGTATTTTCTTTAGTCTAATTCCAAGATTATTTCATGTTCTGGGTTTGCTTTCGTTATTCCAGCAGGTTTTTCTTTTCCTGAGACAGGTTGTTTGCAGCCTCAGTCACTTTGGCCCTTGAGGTCTCCACTAAACTGCATTTCTAGATACCTGAGAAGTAGTTCGATCTTCATTCCACTTCTCCTACAATGATTTGTGCATCCTTTTCACACCTCAGAAATTGGTTTGAAACCAGTCCTTAGTTCCAACTGATCTTTACCTATACAAGATAATGCTTCAGAAGAAACTGCTACCTCTTCTCTGCAAAATTGAATGTTATTTCATTCAGGCGTCAAAGGCAAACACAGAAGTAATCACTCAGGCAAATTCTCTCTTTGAAATCCAGCAGCTGCTATGAAGAAAACACTCTTGTGATATTGAATATAGGATTCTTAATAGAAGAGTTTATTCAAGTATTCAAGTTTGGCATGACACCATCACCAGTGGCTTGAAAATCTCTCCTCACATGTTGTTGGTACCGTAATGGCATGGGGATGGTAGGGGGACAAGGGAGGCACAGGTAGGAAAGGAGCTACCTATTCTTCCTGAGTAGACCATAGTTTGGTCTTTCCCTGTGACTCTCCAGAATGCTCACAGTCCACCAGCAAATACCAAAAGGCTGAAATGCTTGGACTCTGCAGAGACCACAGTCTCCCTGTTCAGCTCCACGTTAGCATAGCTTAGAGAGGGTTTGTAAACAGGCAGGATCAAACCAGCAAGGACTGTGCTCACTGCAGCCTGCTGGAACACTGCCTGCAGTCTTGCCTGAGCTGAGGAGATTTCCTACTTTCCTCTTCTCCTTCCTAAGAGATCTCCTTTGTGGAGGGCCTGGGCAAATAAGTTACTGATGTCACAGTTATCTGTGTAATAGGAGACAATTTTCACAAGCTAACTATGTTTCCAGAAGATCCTCAGTCTACATCTAGAAGGACCATAGCCACTCCCGATGTGATCACGCATTTGGCTTTAGTGGTATTAAGCTGCTTCCTTGTAGGTCTGAAATTGGCTACAGGACTCTGTGAAAGAAATTATTTTTATTCTGAAAAGCAATGAGAGACACTATAAAACCTCTACATTTATACTTTAAACATTCCATTGTTTTTAGAAGAAATGTGAAGCTAAAGTAATTAAAAGCAAAAAAAACCCCTCAACCAGCATTTGAGTACTCTAAAGAGTTTTCTGATGTTCAAATGATTGTCAAAGTCACCAGTATCAAGATAATTTGCTACTGTGCATATACCTATGCTACATGGAATCCATCCTAAACATATTGTATGTAACTAATGAAGACCTTCTTGAACAAGTTCCTGTATGGTAATGAAGAATGCTTCTATTTAAAGCATGGCAACCAGTCATCTTTCATTGTCACATTAAAAAAAAAAATTGCTAGACATATAATGAAGTCATTGTTATGAGTGTGAGTTTGGAACATTTGTTTTTAAAGATTGTCTCCCTATATTTAAGAAAAGTTATTATAAATTATATTTTTCATTATTGGGACCTACATGCCTAAAATTCCTCATAAATGGTAAAATAAATGATAATAGTATAGAAGTGTTTTCTGAATATCAAAGCTATATGTTAACAGCAAGCTACTTGTGCTGAATTACATTGTGTAGTAGTTTTAGTATTGTCCTTTCCATATATCTGTTGCAGATGAAAGTAATAAAATTAGAGAATCTTAAATGCTACAGATAAATGAAAACACTGTATTTGTGGCAGCTTTCTTGTTAGGCTCAAGTAAGTCTTCTAAAATTGGTTGGAGTCACTGTCTTTAATTTGCAATAGGAAGAACAAAGTTATTGTCCTCTGTTTCCTGGTGGGATCTCTGTAGACATATATCACAGTCAAAATGATGCTACCTAAAGATTGTTTGGGGTCCTCCTAACCCCCCCACTTCCCTCTGGTACCAGCCTGATCTACTCTTCAGTCTTAGACAAGTAGTCATAATCTAGTGCTAACATTCAAAATTGTGCCAGGTAGGTCAGTTGGCACAAAACCTAGAGCCTAAGAGGTTTCACATCCTTCCCACTGTGGGATGTGCCTTGTGCTGGAACTTGTGCTTCCTTTAGCAGTGCAGATGTTTCAGGCTCATGCTACAGGATGGCCCAAGATCAAGCCAGGGTCAGCTAGTGTGAGTTTCCAAGTGAGCTTTTTCTCAACAGTTTAGCAAGTCTACAGACACAGAATCTGGTACTGGTGCATGTAAACCATATTACCTATGTATGTAAAATACTTTTCATATGGAAGTAAAAGGAAAGCCTAAGCCTCTAATAAAATCACAGCTTAAAACAAACATGTAGCTTTTTTTTCAATATTATCTGTTTCTGCAACAGCGTTCCTATTACAATCATTAGTCTTTTCAGGGCCAAACTTTATTTACAGTGTGAAGGCTCATGGAGTGGTCCATCTGGCTCCTGGCTGGGAAGAGAACCTTTCATGCCAAAATGCACCTCTGAGAGAAAGCACACGGGATGTGTAATGGGGCTTAAGCTAGAAATGTCAAAACATTTTGCATATCCTCATATTTGCAGCATCAATCATGACAAAATCTGGATCTCTCTCAGTTTTAAATATTTAAAAATTGCATCATGTAACTGTTCATTAGTTTTGTCTTCTTGTTTGCTAGTAAGCAAGAAATTTCACAACATCAAGACACTCAGGTCTCTGCACACAAGCCTATTGATTTCTGAATGAAGAGACTTTTTGAGGAAAAACATACCAAAACCTTTGAAATTGTAACTGAAAACTCTGTAATGTTTTGGATGTCAGCATTTTTTGGGGTGTTTTCACCAGACCTGCTGATGTAATGGAATATATAAGTAACTGGAGAGATGGTATTTTCTTGATCTACCAGGTCAAACATCAGTGCTGAAATCTCTCGTGTATCTATAGTCCTGAAATCCACAAAGCAGCTCTATTGCACATGAGGATGTGAACCTTGTCTGGGTAATTGATCTGAATTTGGGCTTAGAGATTTGCCCATTACCTGTAGATGTTCCCCATCCAGACTTATGACATGACACAAAGAAGAATGAGCAAAGAGTATCTGTGAGCAGTGGAACATCCAGACCTTGCCTGTTATATTAATATTGAAAGCAAAAGCTTATGCTACTTACCTGACCCAGAGCAATGTTAGTTGAGAAGCAAAGAAAATTAATAGTTTAAATGAGCAAAAAGTCCCAGAGCTCTCAGCATTTACAGGAAGTAAGGGGGAGAGGAACCCAGAAAACACCTGAGGGGTAAGAATTTCTAGATTATACCTAATACCAACTCAACCAGCATGGCTGATGTTAATGATCCGTGTGCTAGGGGTCCAAAGGTTGCCACATCTGAACTGTGCTTCCTTCTTATAGAAGTGACAAGCAGGAACTATTCCATTACTGTTCCAGCCAGATCTGTAATGACTTCTCTGCCTTTTCTCCTGCTGTAGGTAAAGGCTTACCCATGCAATTTCCTTCTTTTGTCTTCACAGAGTTGAGGATAAATTATTTCAACCTCTTTGCAGGGGGCATTTGAAACTAAAGTTATTTTTAGGGAGAAATAAATTCTTTCATGTAAGATGCGGGAGCTGTTGCTCCTCAGGCAGCTGAGAGAAAATGAAAGGCACTTCAAGTCTTTTTAAAAGCCGGGTTCTGATGTTTAGCTTGAGATCAAAGAGGAAATGGGAAAAGGAGGGGAAGCTGAGTTTGTAGTAAGCTATCGGTATATACAGCCTTGTATATGCGTCCTTTGAAGGACTTGCCATTACCTTTCTGATCTTTGAACCCTTTTTCTTATTTTATGAAGGTGAACTGAATTGCTTTTCAGTTATCTTATTGTGAAACTAATGACTATGCCTTAGATGCCTTGAGAAGATTGTACTAACCTAAAAAAAGAATACAGTATCTGGAACTTGGTTATTACAGTCACACTTTTGTTTGTGGGAAAAATGCCAATGTAGTTTAAAAAGATTAACATCTGAAAATATACTTTACCAGGTTTTTGAAAGCACAGTTCAGGATTTTGATGTCATACTATAATACTTTAAGCTCAGTGCTGTAACTTTAGTATATTTATTTCATTTGCAGTAAACCTATTTATTTTCTTTACAAGCTGTTTTATTTTTTAAGAGTGGAGCATTTGAAATTTGAAATTAGTTTTGTTGCTGCTTTTAGAAATACTTGCAAAGCCACTGCTGACTTGTGTGAAGAATAATAATCAAGATAAATGAGCTACTAATAGCATTTGCAACTAATGCAGCTGACAGCCAAGTGTCCCTAGCAGAATGACAAAACCTTCTTGTTGTTTTTGAGCTAATGTTAGGTATACCACTTACTTTCTGACACTTTGAGGAAAAGCATAGCTAATGGTGTGTAGCTGAGGGGCAGTACTGTCTATTTATCAGCCTATGTAGCTGAAAGATTGGTTGTGGAGCTTAGAAGCAAGCTGTATTGATCTCAGCTACACTACACTCTTATTGTTTCCTACACTTACCCAACCTGATGTTATTCACTAGGGCCAGGAATCAATTAGGGTTTATGGCTTCTGCAGTGGAAAATATATAATATAAAAGATATAATATCCAATACTGTGTTGAATGCAAATATTAGGGGTTTCGACAGGAAATGGAACCAACAAAAATAAGAAGCATTTTCTTTTAATATTTTCACATGGTAGTAACACCTTCCAATAGTAGAAATTTTTCGTTTGTAGCTCTTTAAGACATTTACTGAGATGGGGAAGGAATATAATTCCCATTATTTACAGCTTGTGAAATTGATGCAAGAGAGGGAAGACCTGCCTTGCTCCAGGGAAGAGGTGGTTGAAGTAAGAAAAGTGGAAGCATACTTGCAAGAGTGGTTTGAGTGCTTATAAATATTGATGCAGTAGTGTCTTACATTGTGATGATTTCTGAGCTTCACAAATTCATGAGCTTCTTGTTATGTTACTACATGGTTTTGTCAATAGAGAATGATAGCTTTTAATACAAAATCTCAGTATATTTACAAGCATATGGTAGAAGCCCTGGAGAGGTACTGATTCGGATCAAATGAGCGATAGAGACAGAGATGATAACATGAGGGATTGTTTTTTATTCAGTTAGTTGAGAGTTATTTGTTCCTTTCTGGGACAAAGACTGAGTAATTATTTACTTACAACCTTCCCTTTTTCTTTGTTGTGTGCCCATGTCACACATCACAGGGGTGGCATTACAGCAAAATGTTCAACCCACTGACAAATCAAGTGTTCCAAGTAGGCTCTGTTGTCACTGTCACTCAAGAAGCCTCAATGAAGCCTCAATGCAAGGCTGCAACAGAAAGTAGAAAAAATGGCCCTAAGCTCAGCACTGATTGTAGCACAAGCAAACTGCTTAGTAAAAGCACAGAACATCATATAAGTGCCTGGGAAATCCAGGTCCACCATCCAGCAGATGTGGATTTCTGTGGGATCTCCTGATGTGTCCATGGCATGCAGTATGGGAAAGGAAGCAGGGGAAACTCCAATGATCTTTGGAAAAGCACACACCCAGCGCTCTCCATGCTCATATAGCTCTTGTTTGCCAGGGTTATGCTTCCCTGGGGAAGGAACCTGGCTAGTGAAACCCTGTGGGAACATCCCTGGAATTTCTGTATACATTGAGGATGTGATGGGAAAACCTCGTCTTCATATGGTTACCTTCTTCAAAGGTTTTGGAGCGGTCAGTGGTAGCTATGGCAACAATAATCACCTTAACACAGAAAAAAGCAAGCAGTTCAAAGGCACAGCCACTGGAAATTGAACCCATTATCATAGAGGTACCTGCTGACACTGCAGATGCTCATTGGAAGTGGATAGAAGTCAGTCCTGATACCAGCGGATGAACTGTGGAAAAAGGACAATTGCACCTTCATGTCACCCATCCTCACAAAGTTCCTGCCACTTATTGCAATAGTCTGGGGCCTGCCATACCTGGCAGGCTGGCACATGTCTGATAAGGAAAACAAAGCCTAAAAACTACTTATTTCCCTACTATCTCACTTCTACTGCACAGTATGTCCCAGTGGTTCAGAACTGTCAGATGAGGCCATTGCCATGGCAGATCTGGCAGACCTGATGTGAGCCTCTGCTGACTAAAAGACTGGAGAGGTGATGCCCTCAGTACCTACCAGTTTAGAATAATGAAAGCAATAAATCCCTAAAATTGTTTATTTTCTCCCCTTGTTCGCCTGTGATGATCCCAGGCTTCCAGGGCTCCTTTGGTCCTTGAACCAGGAGGAGACAATGCAAATTCATGAATCCAACAAGAGGCAAAACAACCTCGCTGGACAGAGCCTACTCTGCACAGACACCTCAGGCAATGATAATCACAGGCTTCACAACTGCTTGAGGGTTGTTTTTTTCCCACCTGTTTTTTATGTTGTATCTCTCCCACTAGGTTTGCTGACATAAATTATCTACAGGTGAACATACTGAATGCTCTCCATCGTGATTGGCTGTTTCCCTAACTCTTTGCCCCAAACCTACTCAGATTAACTGTGGTTCCCCAAATTACCACTGCAATAAAAGAAAAACCTGCTTTAAGTTCTGATGACATTGATCTCTGTCTTCTCCATCCTTCTACCTGCTCTGCACTTGGATTATTTTGTTTATAGCATTCAAAACAAGTACCAGTGGATATAAAGCAGTTGGAAAACAGACAGAATACACCATTTTTTATATTTTATTTCACTAAGCTAATGTATATCTTCCCTCCTGGCCTCATTTGACAAAGATTACATACAGTACACGTGAGAAACATTACAATGCAAAATATCCCCTAAACTGCTGCAGGTAAATGGTAGTGTCTATTTCCAAACATGAGCATGTCTAATTGCAGATAGGCAGTATCACCAAGTACTTAGGTACCTTAGGTAATCTCTCTCTGAATTACAAATTCAATCAGAAACAATAGATGAAATTATTCCATAAGTGAGAACATGCATTATTATTAGAACACCAGTGGCCCAAAGAGTCATTTCTGGGCAATAATTCTTCTCTGAGAGGCACAGCAAAGATTGCATTTTTCGTGGTGTGGTTGCCATACAATTTTTAATTGCAGCAATTTTGGTTTCTCTCCTTCTGTTTTTCACCTTATAATTCTTTTGGAGTTGGTGCCTCAGCATTCTAGGAATGTGGATGTTAACATGGTTAGGTCAAGTCTTTTCATAGTAACATCCCTTTAAAATGACTTTTGGGAATGGATAAAGTGATTCCCACTTTGCCCTGATTATTTCAGCCCTCCACAGAACGTATGCTTCTTTGAGTAGGCAACAAAAAAGCTGAGCTACAAACTACAGCTTAAAGAGAGGTCAAAAAAGAGCTTCTGTGAAATACCTAAAATGTTCTTTCCACCATACATTTTATATTACTTTGTAATTTCCCACTTGCTGCTTACAGTAATGGAGAGCTACATCCTTGTGAAATTAACTCACAAACTTTCCTTTAACATCTTTAGATGTCACAGAAAGGGCTGAAGGTTAATTTGGGTATTTTTCTTGGCTTGTTCTATTGCTCACCTTCCTCCAGCCCCTTTACTGCCAAAGTTTATTAAGCTCACAACTGAATTTATCCATATAATCATATCTGCTCTCAGGAAAACAAAGTGAGTTTGAGGCTAGTACTCAATTTTGTTCAGAGGATAATGTGAGTTTTTAAATTTTTTAAAGAAGTCACACAACATCAAAGAGCAAAGAAAGCAAACCTGAAGTCTCTTATTTTTCATTTTTCAAGAAAACAGTTCAGTTCAGATGGTATTTAGGTTTTCCCCCCTCTCATATTGAAGATATCAGCTTTGGTTTTAATTGCTGATTTTTCTGTGGTACCTGTAACATATCCAATTAAGGCTTTGAAGGAAGGAGTCTAATGTCATCTTTGCAACTCATGTACTGAACTGATCAAAAGCTCTTCAGTCTTTTCACTTAAACTGACTTAGGTTCATTTAAAAGATGTGTGCAAAAACGTTTGGAATTTAGCTATCAGGGCAGATAATTTCACAGAATGGTCAAAAATATGTAGTAGTATCTGTTGCTGGCATAAATTTTACATGTCTGCTTGTAGAGAGTGGATAAAAAGCAGATCCCATCCTGTGATCATGTCCTCCTTCACTTATTTCTTCACACTATTTCTATTTTCTAGACTGGTGACTCACAAGGTTTTCTTTCTGCACTTTAGTACATCTTTATATGAAGGACTGTTGGACACGAGTTCTGTTTTGTTGCCCTGGTGCATCTTCAAAAATAGATGTCTGAATCTTCTAGTAAGAAAAAATACAAATACAAATACAAACAGATTGAAACCAAATCTCCCAGTTTCTGGATCTCCCTGTTTCAGGACACACAAAGAAATACACTAAATATTTCTTCCATGTGACTTGTTGTGGAAGCTGGGGTTGTATTTTGCTTCTTCTACCTCTATTTTTAAAATAAAAGGGTAAGGAAACAGAAAATCTGTCTTAGGAGAGGCTGAATGCTCTGATCACAGTGCAGAGTAGCATGACTTTGGAGGACAGAGCAGAAGACCAGAACAGGTTTGCTGCTGTATTGTTGTCTTGGCAGCTTGGGCTGGGAGTCCTGCCTCTGCCCAGCTGCTGCACAGGGAAGCTGGGTGCCAGAGTATGGGGCTAGATTCCATACAAAGGGAGAGAAGTGGAGTAGGTGACTAAGATTAGAGGTAAATTTAGTCTAAATTTTTAGCTTTCATCCACAAATTTACTCAGCACACTTCACTTTTCTGCAGCACAAAGCAGAGCTGAATCCAGGACTGTGGAAACAACAGCAGCAGCCTGTACACTGAACTACCCTTGCTAGAGATACAGAAAGCACATTCCTTGCCTCTCTTCCCCTCCCTTCCTCCCTTTCAGCTTACCATAAGTGGGAGAATGCAGTTCCTTTTCATTTAAGGTTAGGGTAACTATTGGTGAGGCTGCAAAGATGGAGAACTCCATTAAAACTTTTTTTATTCTTTCCCAGAAACTTTTTGCTCTGCATCTACCTTATTAAAACTGTGAGGCCAGATTTTTAGCAGAGGCAAAGTCACGTAACTCTATGGAAACCAATTAAGTTATGGGGATTTAAACAACAGAGAATTTCACCCCTCTATCACTTGCATCTTATGCACCAATACGCCTTTTTTTCCAGATGAGATTATGTATGTATTTGCTAAGAATCACAGCTTACAAAAAATGTGAAGTGGTAAAAAGCACTGCCACACGGAAAAATAGAAGGAGAAAAAACAGAAGAGGAAAGAATTGCCCCAGTAATATTTCCTCAGTGCTGCAGTTTGCCAGCTTAATGATACATAACCTTAGCTTCTTTAAAAACAAGTAATGGTAATGGGGCTTCAATTTGCATTTCTTTTCTTTTTCCTTTTTTTAATAGAATGTTTAAATATTTGTTGCAAATAAGGGCACTTATGTTTATATATCACACTCTGTAGCCCTTCACTAGGAATAGTTTCTCGCATGATATTTGTTGCTGTATAGTTGCCACTGCCACCATTCACTGAGAGGCATCATGAGCATCAGACTTTAACGTCATTACATTTTCTGCCTGTCGGGTGGGGTTTGTGTTCTGTTTCCAGATTCTATTACTGGATGAGTCTCTCCATCTTGAAAGAAAGAAAAAAAAAAAAAGAAAAAAGTAAAAAAAAGTTATAAAGGTATAAGCAATGTTTTTATTAAACCTCCCTCTTAGCTTTACACAACATCTTTTCTTTTTTTGTCTTTTGTAGACTCCATGTTTTTTTAATGACTGCTCCATTGCTTGTAGAAAGTTGAGAGGATAAGAGAAAGAAAGAGAAAGCACTCAGAATAATTCAATTTTCTACTTTGTGAAGAGAAAAATCTGTCTCTGGGCTACATCTAAAAAATATTAAAAAATGATGTTTTCCTTTTGTAACTTCTAATACATGTTATTTCAAGAAAATGTCCTTTTCAATCTCTGCTTTTTTTTTTTTTTTTTTNCTTGTTTTTTTTTTTTTTTTTTTTTTTTTTTTTTTTTTTTAATATGCTTTGCAAAATCTCAGAAGCAGGTGAGGTGCATACTTGAATTTGTAAGAAAACAAAAGAATTTTACAATGGAACAGACACTGAAGATTTGGGCAGGGAGAAACCTAATGAGGTTCACCAAGGGCAAATGCAGTGCCCTGTGCCTGGGGAGAAATAAATCCAAGTACCAGCACAGGTTGGGGACTGACCTTCTAGAGAGCAGCTCTGCATTTTGGGGGACCATGAGCTGGAAGTGTGACCTTGTGGCTAGGAGAGCCAATGGTATCCTGGGGTACATTGGCAAGAGTGTGGCCAGCAAGTCCAGAGAGGTGTGAGAGACTGAAAAATTAAAGTCTAATGACTCAAAGAAATGGACATTTACAAAACAAAAGCAGTGGGTGGTTTCTTGAGGTGAGGTTTCCACCCCCAGTCTAAGGGAAAAAGGAGAGGTTTTGTGTGTGCGGTGGTGAAACCTGTGACCTGTAATTATTTCTCTGTGTTAACGTTTGCTCAGGTTGAGCACACTTTTTGCTTAGAATGGACCACAAACTGAGTACTCAGAGGCATCAGTGGGATTTGACCCTGGTGTTGAACTGAGTCTGTGCCTGACTTTGGTATATTTATCCACTATTTACAGTTATAGGGAAAACCCTTCTCAGCTCATGCGGTTCATATCAAACCAGATTTGAAGCAGTTTATTCATTTATTGACAGAATGTGCTTAACTGGAGAACAGATAAATCACAATATTAGTCACTTCTTAAATGTTAGTAAACACTTAAAGCTTTTAAACACCCGTCTTTTCCATGAAATCACACTAATCCATGAAAATTTTCATCCCACAAAGACAGATGCACACATTCCAGTCCTACCTCCACCTACCTTGCTTCTGGAAATGCTCACATGGTTCTGATAAAGTGCTCATCAACATTACAGCATTCCAGATTTTGAAGAGCTGTAGCAGAGACCATGTTCAGGACTAGTTCTGCTTTATGACTCCTGCTGAGGAACGAAAACTCCCTGTCTCCTAACAGCTGTATTTTAGAGAAGGTGAATAATTATTGACACTTAAAATTACTAACAATTGACTGCTGAAGATAATGAAGCAAGTCTAATGTTAATACTAATCATGGGTACAAGTCAGGTGTGTTTTAATAGTAATACTCAAGGACTGATGCATTTAACTTCCATTAGTTTTAATAGGAGTTATCCACATGAATCCAAGCATATTGATAAGTAAAGTATACCTTGTATGCAGGAAATTCAAGCCATTCTATTTAGAGCAAAGAAGAATGGTTTAGTCAGACATGGATGACTTGTTACAGGATGGCAGTTCTCCTTGGGAAGTTCTTTTCCAGATGCAGACTCCCCACTTTTCAAAATATCTACTGTTTGCTGCTATCTGCAAAGAGTATCACAAGATTTTAGGCAGTCTGCTTTATGTGGGTCTGGCTTCTCAGGCAGCAAACAACCTTTTTGGTACTGAACTGCAAATGGCAAACCTATCTGGTGCCTTAAATACAGGAGGAATTCCTGCAGCAGTGTACACTTTGTCATATTGGGTTGCTACTTGCAGGAAACTACGGTTCATTTCATGAATTAGAAATAAGCTAAAAAATTTTAAGAGATCATTAAAAATTTTGAGGATCAAGGATAGAGTTATATTCTTTTAAATAAGACCATTTAAGACTATCCTTTTATTCATTTTGATTTACCCAAAGAAGTAAAGGCTTATTTAAAATTCTGATTTCCACAGCAGATGAAAAAAGAAAAATCTTACAGGTTGATGAATATAGAATAGGTTTTAGAATGGAAAATTACAAGTATACTGTAGACTTAAGATACTCCTCTTGTTTGCTGCTCAAGTTGTTGAACAGAATTAACAAAGGCATCAAATGAGGGAAACGAAATTCCAAGTTAATTGTCTGAATTGGTGGGGCTTACCCATTGCTTCTTGTTCAATTGAGTATTCTCCCTTTACTTAAGGCTAATAATATTCCTCTAAAAGCTCCAGTGACATTGAGAAGAGAAAGAGTCCCCCAAGAGAGAAATTCAGAAAGGTTAAATTTGGCTCTGGCTCTGGTTTGCCATTTTGAGAGCATCTCTCTCTCCTCTGCTGACTGCAGATGAAGTCCATGGAAAGACAGTGGACACCCTAGGCAAAATTTAGTTTGTAGAAATACCTTCCTCTGTGTCTAGGTGGCTCCCTAAAGGCCTGCATGCCACCATCCAAGGGAAATGTTCTTTTTAACTACTTTTGCCTAAGGGCTTCAGATTTTCTGTTAAGATTAAGGATTTTCCACGTTTGTTCATGTTGCTTTTGCCATTGAAAATACTTCAATGTGTTTTTCTTGGTAAATTTGCTTTGCTGTAAGTGCTTCTTGTGAAAAGTAGAGTTCCTTTACTCCAACAGATATATGATTTTTGTTTATTTTAGTGGTTTGTATAGCTATTAATACATTGTTTGTCTGCAGTCTTAGTGATTTAGTTCCAGGTTTGCTAGGAAACAATCTTGGGTTTGAGCCTAGGAAAATGCGATGCAAATTGTAGCTAACACTGTTGTCTACATGACTTTCAGTAAAGGTCCCTGGGGAAGTATGTACTAAGCAAATGTATTAATATGACAGGACCTGTTTGATTGGGTTTGTGTTCTGAAAGACAAGGTGAAATAGGAAATTCAGCAAGCAGGTAGGATGAAGTACATTATTTGAAGTGAACCCCAGACGATATAATAGCTCAAATCCACAAAAATCAATAGCAATGCACGAGGCCTTTGAGAGACCAAATTCTCACCGAAAACTTCATAAATTCTGTTTCTTTATTTGAGAGCTTCTATTCTGAGTACACTTTCAACCATATCACTAAAAGCCTTCCTGTTACACAACAAGGAGTGATCTTCTCATTTTGATGGACTCTGCCTATTTATCTTTATTATTTGTACTGGGTGAGCTAGCCCTGTTTGATAGTATTGACCATGTTCAGAAAAACTTTTAAATTGTGATAAAGACAAATTTTTCTTTCTGATATTTACATTTAAAACCAAAGAAACATTACAGCTACTGTCCACAAAGGTTTTTTTAGCTTTGTATTTTATCATACATATGACACATTTCTGAAGTGGAACGCAGTCTTCTTTCCATATTACAGTTATTAATGCCTTTCACTGTGATAGTCTTTATTAACATCATTTGTTGTGTTCTTATAAGCAACTTACATATTTCCAGATTCAAAATTTTGTTGATGTTTGATCAGATGTTTTGTCAAGGAGCAAGGCATCTCAGGACTATAAGTCTTTAGGATGTGTTCATGTCTTTAATATGCTTCAGATGATTAATATTAATGGTTCTGGTGCAGCAGAGACTGTGTGCAGGTGGCTCACACTCTGTGCAGGAAGGAGATGGGGACATGGCTCCAGTTTGTCCTTTCCAGCCACTGTGCCAAACTTCCAGTCAGTCTGAAAGGAGAGAGGTATATCTTCTCTTTAGTTTGTCAGCACGGCTTTTATAGCTTGTAATGAAAGCTAAGTAAAGATAATGACTGTGTATGATCAAAGTCAGTTTCCTTAACATATATTTAGACTCCTGAAAAAAATTATCAATTCTTTGTAGATCCTCACTTCTTTTCGAAGGTATCGGTTGTTACAGAGCCTTATTATGTATTTAGGGTAACTAAATCTAGATCCTGCATTTGTATACATTGCCTTAATTACTTACACAAAGTGCAAATGAAGTGGGAGTGCCTGTGTTTGTGTATTGTCCATTTAGTAAGTAGGTCATGCCAATGGCATGCAATTGTGCTTATCAACACTGAGACAGTGCAATGGCTCCCTGCTGCTGTGCTAATACTAAAGCAAAGTCAAGGGAGCTTATTTTCAAAGACAGAGACAGAAGCTAATCCCACAATTACACCGTTTTATTACATTGTCAAGATGTCCGTGCCTTCATCACGTGACATATGTGGACAGGTGCGGACAGCTTGGTGTCCAGCATGGCCCTGCTCAGAGTTTACTGGATGTGAGCCAGGTGTGGCGTGGAAGCTGCAGCTGGTAGCACGTGGCTCAGAGCTGTGACCTAGGAAATAACCTCTGGTGAGGTTACTCTGTCACATTAACTGATGTCCTGTACCACGCCAGTGCACCTGAGGCTTCCAGGCTGAGCTGGACCCTTTCCAGCCAGCAACATGCATGAACAGCTCAGGCACGTCTTGACTTATCTCTACAGACACACCTTGAGTAACTGAAGGACCACTGGAGGACTGCAGTTGCAAATATTTCCAAATCTTTGACAATTTTTTTCCTTCTGTCGCTGTCCGCAGTACCCTGCTCAGCTCAGATAGCAGCAAAATGTTCTAGTTTGCCTAAAACCAATCAGTTAGAGAGAGCTGCTTGCATCGCTGTGGGTTTTCTTTTCTAATAATACAACCAGGACTCACAGACATGGTTTAACACTCCACTGTATTAGAAACGAACACAGCAGAAGTTCCTCACAGAAAGAAGTCTGACTTAAATTTGGTGTTCTCGTGATTTTGAGTGAGTAGAACTGTTGTCTGAACAGCTGGTCCAGATGTGACTAGAATTCTGTCTACAACCTGCCCATTTCTGAAAACAAAAGTATTTGAATACTTCAGAGTTTTTCACATATCAAAAAGCTATTTTGCTACATTCTGGAATAAGAGCTAATTAAGCTCAGTTTTATTTCCATTTAATTTTGATAGAAATAGATAATTTACATATCCAGAAAGATTTTATTTAGTAAAATCCAATTATTGTGGGTGAAAGGAATATGGGGCAATGATACATTGCCTTTACTGCTAGACAAAAATGTCATCATAATGTTTAATACAAAAATCACTGCTTACTGCCTAGTTAAGACATGAAAAAGCCATTGCACTGTTTAAAGCACATCAGAAGCAAAAGGATGATATAGGTCAGAAACTCTACAAGACTGGAGAAACTTATTTTTTATTGAAGAAGAAACAATTTATATATTTTCATCACATTGAAACTACTGAGCTTATAAAAATCAAATGTTTTAAATTCTAAATTAGATAGTGAGCAGGCTGACTGTTGCCTGCAGGAAACCTTCCAGGCTGTTTTCTGACATTCTAAATATAAAATATACCATATGAGAAATGTTTGATTCATTCTGAAGCCTGTGATGAATGTTTGCCAGGAACCATTGACCACTGCCTCCTCTCAAGTGGAATCAATTGAAAGTTTCCCAGAGAAAGCAAAGACAGACCTCTGGAGTTTGTTATTTAATCTAAGTTCCTTGTACACCTTTCATGTTGCCTGAACAGATAAAGCAATTTTTTTTTTCCCAGTTTGATGAGAAATGACCTCTGTCAACTATACAGTCAGTCTGTAAATGTGGAAATGTAATTGTTGCTAAACAAGGACAGTGGATTGGTATGAGAGTTGCCCACCATCTTTTTTTCATTCCCTTCTTTTCATTCAACTCCCCTTTTTTTTTTCCATGTAAAAACTGGGAAAAAAGCCACCCCAAATCTTTGTTTATTTTAAAGGCATTCTGTCTCCTGAAAATGGTCTTAGGAGTTCTGCCTCTTTTCCTGACTCTTTTTGCAATAGGAATTTCAGACAGAAGTCAAACCTCTGCTGTTAAAATGCCAGAACACAATACATGAAAGGACAGATACAGAAGTCCATAAACATACCAAATTTATAGCCATGTTAGCCATAAAACACACACACACACACACACACAGTCTTAAGGTATTTTGAATATTACAGAATACAAAGATAATTGAACTGGAATCACAAATTGAATGAAACTTTCCTAAGCATGGAAACATAAAAACCTGTACCATGAGATTTAATTCACAGTCTGTGTGAAAGTTAAAGAACAATAACAGACAAAGCAACATCTAAATGTGTGACACTTTTGCAGATTTGTGATCTGGCATTCATAATAACATTAAATGTGCAAACTTGTTAGCATTTTCTCATGCATTTCCTGTTCTTTTCAGAAACTTCTGGCTTCATTGTTGACTACTGCTCGTGCTTTATTTGTGTGAAAACTCTCTTCCTTCCTTCCTTCCAAAAAAACTAAAACATGTTAATTTCAATTTAAAAGGTCAAGTCAGTATTTGTTGCCTTTTAACTACAGCTTTCTATTGTAAATTGTTGCTGAGAAATTAATTGGAAAAAACCAAGAGGGTATTCTTCATGACATTATTCCAGGGTGTAGTTTTCAAGCTGTTTCCTCCAGAGACAGAAACACATTACCAGTTCTGTCCACATGTAAGATAGCATGCACTGGGGCATAATGATAAGCAGATGGCATTATTTGCAGTGGAAGTAATAGCAACCAGAAGCATTTCTGCCTACATTATTTTGCAAAAGTTTTTATATTATGTTGTGTTAAAGTGTGGAACTTTATGTGCTTTCCCTTGCTAAGGCATAGGTATTGATAGCAATTGATGAGAGAGCTGGTGGTGATAAGTAAACAGAGAATAGTTATTTGGAAGTAGGTAGTATTTAAAAACAACACAACCACAGCAATCACTAGTAAAAGATAGAACAAGACAGAAGAAATACTAGTGGAATGATCCAGGAAATGGAGGAAAGATTAAATTGGATGTTGGTTTTGTCATTAAAGATGTTTTGGAAAGTCTTTACATGCATATGCCATTCAGAAAATCTGAAGCTTCTAACTTTTATTACCAATAATACTGCCTAATTTACCACCACCATCTGCCTGGCAATTATTGCTGGAAGTAGTGCATCCAAGGCAGATTATTTCAGAGAATGACTCTATAGTTCATGGATGCATTGTGAGATGGAATGCGTTTGGGAGATTCCCAGGGTAGCAGAGAACTAAATCACAAATTATACATACACATGTGCATACACAAATATATGCAGGTGTGTGAATAGATACACAATATGTCTGTATGTGTGCACCTACACATAATAGTGTAGAATTGAGTCTTATGTTGTTCCATTATGATAGAGTATTGACAGGTTTGTCCAATGTTCCCCTCTTGAGACTTAAATAAACTTCTGTGTTTGTAAAAAATAAAGCAGTCTATTTAGAATATTGTTAAAATACTTTCCTTTGCAAAGATATTTTGTATGAACTTGGAGTTATATTTCCTCTAGATATATGCCTTCATGGCTTTCTGCACTTGGAGCTAGACTGTAACATTTTTAGTGTGACCGACACATCAAAAGAGATGGTGCAGAAGGGTCTTACATCTGTGGCAAGTCCCAAAGGGATTCAGCCTCTAAAGGCACAAAGGGCCACATGCAAGAGTGACAACACTACCTGCTAGAAGACTGCAACATGTCCTCCCTCTAGCACTGGCCTGAAACAGCTCGTGTGGAAAAAGGATGGGCAATGAACACAAGGCAGCCTGTTCCCTGCTGTTCTGTAGAGCACAGCTAGCTGCTTTCCTTCTTACCCTTGCAGTGAAGAGCGGGATGTTGTGCCACCACGGACTTCAACAAGAGGACAACTTTCAGACACTGTGAGTTCACTGCAACTGCCAGCTGGGAGGAAGGACAGTGATAAGACTGCTCTACATCCTGCTGTATTCCACAAAAGATACAATCAGAGGAGAACCACCATACTCTTGGGAACTGGAGCATTTGGAGTGAAAGAAAGACTGTGCATTCAATCAGAGCAGAAATGAAATTACTTTGGAAACAGGTGTGAGAAATATGTTGTCTCTGTAAACTTCTCTGTTAAAAAACTCAATAATAATAACAACAAAAAATTGATAATGCATACAGACAATTAATTTATGGTCTTGTGTTTTGGACATTTTTCCAGTGATTCTACCACTCATGTGATAACCTGATTAGAGGTATTGCCAAGGTATTTCAGTATTCTTATTTATTTGTATCATAGTAAGGGCAAGAGATCTGAGAACAGAGAGCAGTCACTCAAGTATTGCAGTGTAGTGTGCAATCCTTGCACTGAAGAGTTTGCAGTCTGAGCAGGTGAAAGAGTCAAGAATGGAGAAGGCTTTCATTTTGTGCATGAGAAACAGAGCCTCAGCCATAAATCTGAGGTTTCCTGACGTCTGTGGGGTTTAGATTGCAACCTGGAAGGACACAGAAGTATGTGTTCAGTTATACAGGAAGCTCTCTAGCACTGAAAGCAATAAGAACTGCACCACAATACATGATTATCCTTGTTTCCATGAGTTGCTCAGGGATGTAAAGGGCCAAGTTAGAAATCAAATTAGGATCTATCAGATGTTTTAGCAATAAGCCCGACAACTGCAGACAGCTGATTTCCTCTCTGAGGTTCAGCTGACACTGCTGTAACTATAAAATGCCTTACAGAAATACAGGGCCTCTACGTTAGTTGTGTTGAGTACTCCTGCCTGGTTAGCCATGTCAGCATGGACATCAGCAAATACAGCATTTCAGTCTTCTTGCTGACCTCCCTGCAGTTCAAAGCTAGATTTGCAGCTGTGGTAATGTGACACACATCTGCCACAATGACTTCAGCAGAGAGACTCTAAGAGCTAAACGACAATCAGAGAGAAAAGTGATGCTATGAAGAAGTACCAATAAAAGTCCTGAGGAAAGTCTTTCACACCTAAGATTAGGTGAAGTATTGTCTATGTCAACTGAGCTGTTGCAATCAGAAAAAAGCTGTAACAGAATGAAGAGAATTATTCTCTTGTATTCAGAAGAAAAAAAGAAATCAATATAGGAAGAAAAGCCAATTGTAGCATCTAAAAGCTGTAACAATTAGTTCTTTAATATATGACCTTCTGAAGTGCCAAAAAAAGGGCTATTTTAAGCCAGATTTTTTTTTTTGATAGATGGAGTGCTTAATTGTACAGAAGCAATCATGTAAAGCTAAAAGTCTGCATTAAAAAAACCCCATTCCTTTTCAAGTCCAACATTGATGTCTTATAAATTTGAGGTATTCTATTTTCATAAAGGATCCTGTGCATCCCAGCATTGTACACAAGCCTAAACATTGTTGTTATATTGAGCTTGAAATCAATGAGGGCACTGCACTGTAAACAAAGGAACAATTTGACCCAGTGAGCACAATTAAGTTTTTTTCAGTCTGGGATATGAACTGTAGTCTGCGCGAAAATCTTCTCACAGAGCTTCAGACCACAGTACATCTGTTTCTCTCACCTAGCTTACATGGTTCCAAATGGCAAAGTATTAGCTAAAAAACAAACGAGTATTTTTAATACATTATGCTTCCCTGCAATAATAAAGGTAAATACTATTTTTAATAAATTGATATCTAGCTATTGACCTACTGTATGTGATAACAACTAAGATTTAAATAGAAAATATTCATTTTATTTTGTCTTTGCATATGAATGTGTAAGAAACCTACTGCATTGAAGATGGAGCTTTTGTCATAAAATTCAGAAAATGTAACAGTAATAACTTTGAATATAGCTGTACCTACACAAAGAATACAGCAGGATCAATATACAGTCCCAAACATCACCCTCATTTTGATTCATAAAATCTCCTCTTCCTTTACGTGTAAGTGATATACAGAAAATCCTGAGTTACCTATGGAATTTTTTTTCAGCAATCCTCATGACTTTCAGAGGATCGAGGTTGTATCCATATGTTCTTGAAATTTTCCCTGCAGTGTTTCTTTTGCAGTCATAAGTGGAAAATGAATTGCAATGGATTTTATACGAGCATGTGGATTAAAACTGGCTGAAAGACTATAAACAAAAGATTATGATAGTGACTAGGGGAAAAATATCTAGTAGGATAATGAAGGGTGCAGATTCAGGATTGTTCCTATTTAACATCTTCATTAGCAATCTGGAAGAAAGAATAAACAGTGTGTTAATGAAATGCACAAATGATACTAAATTAGGAAGAGTCACAAATACTAGTGAGGACAGAAACATAATGCAAAGGCCCTAGGGAGAAATGTGGGCAGGAAATAAAAAAGCCAGACACTACTCACAAAAAGCATACTAATACATTAAATCTAGAGCAATGTGAATCAGTGAGGGAAAATTTACAAAAGTGGTAACATTGGAAGAGATTCTGTGAGCAACATATTAGATATATGGTGCAATGTGACATGTTGGCAATAAAAGACAATATATTCAGTGCCACATATGCAAAGACATAAAGTCATGGATCAAAGAGGCCATGCTTCCTCTAAGTGTCTCTCTGCTGACAGAAAATGGAGTATTCTGTTATGAGAACACAAGAGTATTGATACTGAAGAAGACCCCCAAATCAGCATAGCTAAGTTGTAATAATAGGTTTTTGGTTAAAAAATTCTGCAAGAAAGAACAGGGAAGAAGTGATATATAAATGTATGGAAAGTCTCTGATGAGGATGAAGTGGAAGATGAGTTAATGGCAGGAAACATAACTGGCTATACTCTGGAAAGTTTTTTTTTTTAACTTTTATTCAGATCAACCACATTTTCTTCTGTAACGAAAGCTAGCAGATGACAAGCTGGCACGTAACTTGCAAAAGGAAAACCATTCACAATCTCCTATTCGTAAAATAGTTTTCATTACCCATCACCTACATATAAATTGAATAAAAGGAATCTATTGTGAAAAAATTGGGATCAATACAGTTCCTCATGCTGTGTTAAACTTATACCTGGAATCAGCAGAAGATTGCTTGGTTCGTTGGTTTTGGTTTTGGGTTTTGTTTGGAAAGGTAAGTAGGCATCTCAAAAAGGGAGAAAAAGAGAGGTTAAAATTTATCTTTGATGCTTGCAGTTACCACCGAAAGCCACTAGGCGTCGCTGTTGGAAGTAGCCACAAGAAACAAGAACGCTAGGCTGATTCAGGCAGAAGACCATTTATTGTAAGAGTTAGCATGTTTTATACACTTTTGTATGTTTATCATTCAGGTTACATGTCCATTGGTTACCTAACTATTACAATAGGTTCATTGGCTATTATTTAGCTACAACATACTATTATTGGATACTTATAACGTAAGCCCTCTAAGTATTCTAGACATTCAGAAAAACACCAGGTGCAGCCTTGTTGCTGTTTTCTCCCTTGGTTGTTTTGGTTCCTTGCTTCTGTGAACACTGAGCTTCTCATGGATAGACACAGATCGTGCTAATATCGAAATGTCGGTCTTAGACAGGCTTTTTCAACTGCTGTGTAATCTCACATATCTTCATTTTTCTGGTGAGTTTTTTTAACAGGACCTAAATCTGTGTGTTGCATGAGTATGCATTTTATTTTGAACAAGCAAAATATCCTTCTTTTTTGCAAGATGGAGGGATACAAAGAAAAGGAAGAAAATACAAAAACCAACCATAAAACTAGTCATGGCATTGATCTAATCCATGCTACATTTGTGTTTTTGACACTGCATGCATTCAAATTCTATCATATTTTTCTACAACTCACCCAGAATGTAGCAAAATTCTAAATGAGTATACTCTGTTAAATCATACAGTAAACAGTACGACGACAATGAAACTATAACTGAATAAAGCTCCTTGATCCTGGGAGTGATGTTTCTACAAAAGGAGAGATTGAATAGATTAATATTCTTCAGTTTGTAAAAATGGGAAGGCATGGTTAACATTGATATTTATGCACATTCACATAAATACACTCATTAATATGAAAAATATGGAAGAGTGAATAATCACTCCTCATTCTTTTTTTTTCTCACAATGAAAGTATGTAAGAGTAGAAAACAAAAGACCAGCCAACTGGTGTAAACCAGAGAGAAGTGAATTCTGGTGTAACCAGAGATAATTCCATAAGATGTATAATTTAGCCCCAGAACTCATTACCAGAGGATGGCTGCAAAAAGAGGTCAGAGAGATTCTGAAAGACGGGTATGGAGGGGCACTGAGAAGAAAGTTTCATGTGAACTTTGTTGCTCTGAAAGTCCCTAAACTTCATTTTAGCAGGGCTATACATTAAAACTTTAGGGGTCACTCTGTGCCTACTCACTGTCTTATGCTCACAGTGAAATTGTGAAGGTACTTTTTTAAAAAAGTGAATTAGGGGGGAATTTTGAAAACATACACATGCATACACACTACAAGGGTTGGGAAAACAGCAGAACTAGGAATTATGAATGCTTTTTGGAGGAAGAACAGTGTTATTTGAGTGCCATCTTACAAACTGCTGTTTTGCCATCAGGATCTGCATTAGCATGCAAACACTAAAATCTCTGAACAACTAAGAAACAGTTTTTGTTTTGTAAAATAAACTAAATAGCAAAGTACTTTAAAAATTTAGTCTTAAGGGACTTCTCTCCTCAGCAGAGGTGTATAGGATATATTGTATAGGATTGTTAATAAAATATTGTGGTTAATAAAACATTTTTATGAGTTTTAAGGTTATTATATACTGACATATTTGTTCAGTACACACCAAGTCTAGTCCAGGACAAAATTAATCTTGTTTAAAAAGACAATGTGAAGCTTTGTTGTACCAAGACTTAAGTGGTGGAAAGGGCCTTTCTTGGAAAAGATGAGATCCAGCAGATGTTCTTGGGTGTGCATGATTGCTTCTATAACTTGCTGTGGGTTTACTAGATTTATGTGTCTGTCTAGCTTCCTTATGGTAGATGGAAGGAAATGTGCCTCTCACACTGCATCAGTGCAAAAGCATGACCTTACATCTAAGGAGTGTTAGACTCACTTGCTCAGGTCTTCTTTTCCTATCTTCAACACCCTACAGATATTGAAAGCTTTGTTAAAACTGTTAGTTGTTTTTGGTGGTTAAATGTATATTTCAGTTCTCTTCGTCAGGTGAGGAGAATAATTTTAGGTTTAGAGGCTTTTATAAGGAAAGAAATAGCAGATATGTAAAAATAATTAAAACACTTACTTTATGTGCAATATACAGTGTATGGTAAGTGTGATCCCAGAGGGAAGGTTAAGAAAGACATCATAAATTGCAGGCTCTATCTTATTAATAATAGGTTAGAGATATTACTGGGACATGGAACAGTTTATTTAATTATTAAACCTATTTGGATTGACAAGACTTTTGACATAATGTAATATATTGGATGCAACGTAAAAATGTATTAATAAAATATCTGGTTTCTATGAGAGGGTGAACTTCTTCTATGTGGACTCTGTTAACTCAGTTGAATTACTTTTTCATAATATTTGCATAATGTATTTAGCTAGAGACCTGTGTAATTATGTTTATTACTCCTGTAAAGGATGAAGAAGAGTATGTGGGAGAAAAATATGTAGTAATTTCGTTATCAGATTTACTGCAGCTTTTTGAGGACCTATATACCTACGTGTTCCTGTACAGGTGTATCCTGAAGAATATTGGTCGTTGATCAAGAGTGTATTTCAGACTGCAAGTATATGATAGTGCACTTTTTTTTTTTATAGGAAGATCCATTCTGTTTGATTCCCATCCAAGAAAAAACATCCTCATTAACTCTGGTTGTGGGCTGGAACATGTAACACAGACATAGTCAATAAAAAATGTGCATATCACTGAAAACACAGACAGGCATGCCTGGGAAACAGAAGATGCTAATTCATATGCATGTAAGTTCACCTATTAAGTAAATAAGTCCAAATAACATTAAACATCTTTGATTATGAACAAGGATATTTGTATCAAATTCCCTCTCCTAACTGAACAGCTTTAAAAATTCATTGAAAGTTTATTAAAAAATTGTCCCACATAGACAGTTATGCTTTTCATGATAAGACATTTCAGCTTGGTTTTTTTCTACCATTTTGTGTCTGAAACTCATTACTTTTTTCTTCTTCAAAGTTCTTCTGCTTCAAATTCCCCTTTCTAGGGTTCATCTGACTCCTGCTGGTTCCTCTGGAAGAGGAGGGGCAGAGATGCTGGTGTTTGTCTTCACAGGGACAACACAAGCCTGGCAGACTTGTAGTCTGGTGCTGGGAATGGAGAATTAGGATAATTTCTCTGCTTTTTGGGCCTGAACAGTCCTGTAATATTTACTCTGTTCATGTCTGGTAGACAACTTCAACACGTGACTTGACTAAAAAGAAGCTCCCTAATATAGTAATTATTTTTCTCTCTATGGCTGAAATGGTGGCAACACACAAGTTCCTTGGCTTAAGCCAAATTATTAATACAGCAATAAAGAATATTTTAAGGTTACCAGTTATTTTAGTCTTTTTCTGTATTCAAAGCACATTTTTAGCCAAGAAGTCTTGGCACCAGCCATGAGCTGTAGATCATAGTAGGTCCTGATATCTCAGCTCCCTGAAGTGTTAAAGATTTAGGCCAAAAATAGATGAACACTTTTTTATTGCATCCCCATGTCCTTTTCCACTCAAGTAAGGAGAAGATGGGCACACTTACATACTCTGTATTTGTCACTGGGTTGTGATTATTGCAGTAGAGTATAACATTTTAACCATAACAGCAGCCACTGCTTTTTAATACAATAAATATATCAATAAAACACTGGAGTAAATCCATGCTAAACTTAATAGGTAAATGGAAAGAAAAAATACCCTGGAAAATGACACTAGAGGTCAGAAGACCAAATTGTTGCTATATTAGCTGTATGCCAATTTTTCTTCTAGCACTTAATATTTTGCTATGATTTCTTGGCATTCAGCACAGCTCCCCAGAGTATCCCAAGTGCAATGCTTGATACTTGCCAGGTAAGATCCAAATGATGCTGAAATGTGACTATTTGTATGTGGATTTCTAGATCTGTTAAGCTGTCAGTGCAATTATCATATTTATTTAAAACATTTCAACCTACTTGAGAAATTAAAGTTGCATAATATAATGTAATTTTTACTTACTGTGTTACTTTTTTTTTACGTTGCTACGATTGTGTAAAGTAGCCATATATCCATGATAACCCCATGTTTTGTGCTTTGTGCTGAAATTGAATTTGGGTATTAAGCAGTAGCAGAAGATTCAAGGCTTCATTTCTTAAGGCTCAATACAGTAGTTGGGTATTACTTTATATCCCTTTGGTAAACACATATTCAGTACCCTTTATTGTCCTTGGGAATTATGCATAGCTGTGAATGGGAGGACTGATAAGCACAAGTATTAGAAACACATTATCTTGAAGTTTTGCATATGTTTTGAAAATTTATACTCTACTTCACGTGTGAAATAATGGATTTGTTTTTAGATAGCTTATCAACAAAAATAAAGTAGTCCACAGATGAGGAATTAATAGTTTTCAAGCATTTTAGTTTGTCTCAAGTGATGACATGAGAATGTCTCTGAATTTTTAAAACCCCCCTGCCAGGAAGCAGGCACACTTTGTGTTCAGATAACAGCTTCCTATAGCTTCATGTTGTAAGTGTATAAGTAAAGAAACACAAGCGTATTTCTATGCCATTGCTGAAATATAGAATATATAATATTGATAAATCGTATGAACATTAGTAATCTGCAGGAAAATTATTCTACCAGTTACCAATCTTCAGAACCACAACAAAACATAAATCACTCTTCTGAATTATATCTAGGCACATAGAGCACTTATTGAGATTTAATAAAAATTTAGCAAAAAATTAGTTCAACAAGCTTTCTGAGATGACCAAGATTGTTATTTCATGTCAGCTGAGTCTGAGTCTGCAAAAGACTCAACTTTGGTTTATTTAGAGAGGTGTACTGAAGCAGACATTGCACTGGCTTCAGAGGATAAAAGTATGTGCTTTAAAATAAGCACATCTGAGCACTGACTAGGGTATCATATTTCCTCTAAAAAGCAATTAAATATTTTAAATCTATTAAGTGATGCAAATTCTTTGTAATCTATTTCCTGTTTTGTGTATATAGTTTATTAAAATGTAATATAGTGCATACATACAGTTAAAGAAACTGATATTTGATATCTTTTTATATTATATAGAATTAAACAATATTATAGAAGGAAGTTTAGTTTACCATCTTGAATAGGAATTGTTATGTGAATAGTCATATGATGCTACAAAATATCAAAGGACAGAATAATTTATTCTGGTGTGTGTTCATATGAAATTAGCTTCCTTGTTATATACAGCTAGAGTGCATAGAAACAAAACTATCTCTTCAGAAAAAACTTGCTTTTCTTTCACTTGTACAAATTCGGAGTTCAGTTTATAAATACATACTTTTGCATAAGATGATATAGATACATCTGTTTATAATGCTCTATTATTACTAAAGGCAGTCATTATCAGGACACAGAGACAAACTCTTTGCTAATGTAAATCAGGTAAACATCCTGCTTATCCTTTTTGAATAATAAATAATGTAAAACAGGCACTTAGGAAGAATCCTCTGGGTAACATCCCATCCTACAAGTCATTTGACCAAATCCTTGCAGGAAAAAACATCATTCAGTGGTTTAATTAAGAATTACCTATATATTAGAATACAATCTTCAAGTAAGTATGCAGGGAGTTTGGAACAAGTAGATCTTTAGGGTTCCTTCCAATCCAAATCGTTCTGTGATCTATTATATAATCTAAGTACATGAAGAAATTGTCAAATACATCATCCAAAAGTTGTTTGTTTCTTTTTTCCAAAGAGACCAAAAGAGAAATAAGAAATAGCTAGTCACAGGCATTTTCTATGTGAAAAGGCACAAAAATAATTCCCTGCATTTGTGATGGAGACAGTGGTATCTGTGAAATATAACCAGATGAATATTAATGTTATTAAATAAAAGTGCAATATGGAGAATTTACACTAAAAACAAACCCAGAAAAATAAAAACATGAAGAAGAAAAGGCAAAATCAGCACAGACTATTAATAGTGCTTTTTAATTGATTTTGGTACTTGCTGAACCTCAGATCTTACAAACACTTCTGTCAGTAAATGTAACTTTATGGAGTCCTGTAAGCTGACAGACAGTTTTGCCTGGCTACAGTTATTCCTGTGAAGACGTGTAAGATGGATGAGGAGGACCCAAACTCTACTGAAATCAGTAAGAAGATTCTTGCTGACAGCAAAGATTCTATACGGAAAGTGAATTAGAAAATCTTCCATATGAAATAATATCATCAACATTAAGTAGAGCAGATTGAATTATCTGTAGCACAACTCTGTAGAGAATTAAAACTCTTTAGAGATAGCTTCAAATGGTGGGATCCTTAAAGGATAATTTTCAGCTCCTAACTCCACAACCATTTAATATAAAATGGCACTACAAGGTATCACATGATAGCATCTGATACATTACAATAGGAAATGAATTAAATGGTGATTAATTAATTACAAGCATAACAGATGATAGCAATATCTTTAATCAGAAGTGATTGCATTATACCAAGATCAAATAACATAGTAAAGATATGTATTTGAATAAATAATATCAGCTAACAGACACCATTTAATTTATCTGCTGAACAGAGTAACATAAAGTAGCTGATAAAATAGCCTTTCATTTTTTTTCCCCAGAGAAATAAAATAAAAATGGGTAAATATTAAAGGGGTATAAGCTGAACATCTGAATTTCATCATAGCTAAGCTCTTCCTCAGTTACTCTTATTTTGTGCAAGTTATATTAGGATATACAACTCTTTTTTTTCAGGCCAAAGGTGTTTTTTTTCTTTTTGGTATTAAATTGCACTTCAAATTGGTTTTGTGCAATTCAAACAGAGAAAAATATTTTTTTTTGAAAACCCATCTTTTACTAAACTTTGGCATGCACTAAATATAGGAAGTCACACTTATAACTACATTTTTCTTAGGGGATGAAAACCCCAAGTGAAGGAATTTAATTTTGAGTTTGCAGGTTTTTTAAGATACTTAATCAATATATATTTGGGGTTTGTTGCATTCCTTTCCCCTACGCAGCTTTGTAAAATTCACTTGGTTGGAAAATCATTCCTGGTTTAGGTCATTCTCAGCACCTTTTAATAATAGATGCTTTCTTGCCTTAGCAGTTCCGTGTAGTTACTGATTTTGGTACAAGACTTCCTCTAGAACTTTGCTCCAGGTGATATTTAAAAGAAATTAAGATTAGTTCCAACCAGTACAAATTTCAGAATGGCAGGACAGACTAAGTCCTTAATCCTCCTAATTCATCTTCTCTTAAAAAGATCGAGATAATTACACACAAAAGACATTTTAAAACTATAAAAATTTGGTGTCTTTAAACAGGCTCAAATTGCGCATCCCAGGAGAAACATCTAAAATCACTCTTGAAAAATTTAGGTCAGTATATAGTTAGAGCCCCAAGTTACTTGAGAGTATCAAATTTGAGCTGTATAATGCTAGACACATGCCTTGACAGTTTGGCTACATTCAGTGGCAGTTTGAACTTTCAAATGCATGCCTGTGAAAACAGCAGGGAAAATAAACTCCTAAAAATCACAGGAGACTTTTTTTTTTTCTTTCCTTTTGTGCATCAACAGCAAAGAGCTTTAACCAAATATATTTATAGTAAATTTTGTGATCCTGGTACTTTCATGCCAAAGTACAAACTCGTCATAGTATCCTCCAAGTATGAAACTGTAACTGAGAAACTAAAGAGTGGGGTACTTCTCATGTTTCTGTTTAGAATTCAGAGCACCAAGTGGAAAAGCAAAAAAACATGAAGAAATCCTCCGTCAGCCTCTGGAGATAAAGTCACTGTTTGTTTTGCTGGAGAAGGACTGTTACAACATTGGTTTGTCCTTTTGCCACCCCTAAACCCAGGGGCTCTGGGAATTGTCATGCCTGGAAGACAGAGATCATCAAAAAATGGCTTTGGTTTGACAGTCTACCTATTCAACCATCTTACTCTTGTGACCATGCCTCAAGTGCATGCTCCTTGCATATAGTTAGAAAAGCCTGACAGCTTAAATTCTTATTTTAATCCTACTTGGGATTTTCATGAAGACCTAAGGCACTGCTGCCAACTTGGTCTAATAGGCATATTGCTAATCTGCTGTCTGAGAGGTGTAATTTTTGCTTCTTCCTCTGCCACATGATGGGAAGATTTTATGTTTCGGATCCTGTTTTTGCAGTAATGGAAGGCAGTGAAACTTATTTGCTCTTCAAACCACTGCAAATTTATCAATAAGTGTAAAATAAAATGTTCTGTGACAAGAATAGAGTGGGTTTCCTATGGATATCTGTGTAATAGTGGGGTTTAGTTTTATTTAACAAGAAGTAAATGCCAAAAGAAGTTCTATCTTACTTCGATGCAGTGATAACATCTCTCTCAAGTGCAAATCAAATCAGGGTTGAATTCAAAATCTTTTCCTTAACATGGACACCAAGAAACTCTCTTCACTCTGTAATTTCTCAATATTTGCACCATTGGTAGAAGGGAGTCATCCATGGCACATCTTCCCCTCTGGAAAATAGTGCGTAAATCTGGCCAACTCGTTTAAAACCTTCTGGAAGGATTAACATAAACATGTGCACTTGGTGTAGGATTATAGAAACCTCAAGTCTGTAAGGAACTGGGCAAAAAAATACAGAGAAAACGCCATCCCTGATATGTAGACATTGAATGTATGATATAGAATGGCTGTACAAACCAGGTTATACAATTTTACTGTAAATTTTATGTTGGCATTCATTACCTTAACAAAAAGACCTGAACTCATAATCTCTAGTCCACTTTATATACATGTATTACACTGCTGTGTCAGTGTAACACATTTCAGCCATCTTTCTTGATATCCCTACTCCTTTAGAAAGAACGTCTTTTAAAATGCAGCTGAACTCCCAAGAATGGCCTCTGAACCTGGACTTTGAGGTGTGGTGATAGATCATCTGATAGGCTTCCAAACTGGGCAGGCACAGTAAGAAAAGTTTCCTCTGGTAAAATGCTTTAGATAAAATAAAATGAGGGCTACTTTTAGGTCAGACATACTGGCATTGTCCTAGGAAGGGTAAGGAGGAACCTTCTGCATTAGATGAGCTATCTCTTCAGTAAGTGGTTCCAGTCTTGGTGGATAACAGTGACCTCTGGCTATCTGCACAAGCACTCTGCTGATAGCATAACCGAAGTGGTTTCTGATTTATTCAGAGCTCACCTTTACATGGCCCTTGTATGATCCTGAAACATTCCCCACGGAATTTACTTTCCGGTGAGTTTGTATATATAGTCCCACACTTATGTGAAAGTGTATCTTGTATCACACAAATGCACATGTATATTACTACCAGAAAGCAATTGTCTTCTTTTAAGTGATGCTCCATTCCCCCAGTAACCTGACTATTCTACAGGGAAACTCTTCTAGGACACTTTTGACTTCAGAAAAAGTCTGTTTAATATATTTTTGAGGATTCTCCCTTGGCATGGGTTATAATCCTGACTTCTCAATTTAAATCAACTTTAAGAGGAATTACTAGGTGTAAAATTGTCCACTCTGCGTTCAGACTGTGCATTCCTCAATTATAAGAATTGTCTGATAAGCTTCACCATAATGTTCTTAAAAAAGGGCACTGAATTCTGTGTAAATTACGTAATAAAATCAATTCAGTGATATGGTTGAGTCATCCAGACCAAAAATAAATAGGTTAAAGAGTTTTAAAATAAGCAGAATAACATACAGCTCTCTATAATTTTGATAGTCTGAAGCGCCATAAAAGTATTTTCGTAATTTCAATTCTACTACTAATTTAGTTTACAACTCTCTCTATAAAACTCTTTCAGAAAGCTGATCAAAGTAAATTCAAAGACCACCACTACTAAATAAGAAAATACTTTGTGTTGCCAAGTTTCTGGGAAAAATAGAAGTGAATAATAGCCAAAGAAATTGGATATTTTTCTTCTACTTACCAAAGCATATTTTAAGACTGCGCTGTGCTAATAATTTCTGCTTGAAATATTTTCTTTTGTAACTGGATCTTAGATTCCTTTCTCTTTGTCAATCACTTAGGCTTCAAGTTTAAATATGCAAGAAGCACAGAACACAACAAAAGAACACACTAATCTTACTCTGTGAAAAGCAGAATCTCCTTCTTATTCCCCAAGGCCAGACAAAACAGAGCTGGGCTAAAACATTAAATACAGTGAAGCAAGCATACATATTTTCTTATCTCTTGCTAAAATACAGACCTGATATGTAAGAAAAAATACTCCACACAATCTTTTCTCTCCCACAGTTTCAGCTGATTGCAAAAACAAACAAGTAAACACATTCCTTTAAAACCACATGAGCAAATTTTCAGACTTTTCAATGCAACCTCTAATTTTGCTGGAGTGGGTAGAACTGCCTGCCATTCAGCTGCACACTTGGCTGGCAATCTGTGCATTGCACAATCTTATGGAAATCTATGAAATGGTGTGCTCAGTTGTGAATCTGATCATATCCTTTGCTTGGTAAAAGAACTCCTTCAATAAATTGAGGTTATTTGGACATTCAGCCCCTTGGCTCACTTGCAAGTATATTTACATAAACAATTGTAGATAGAACATGGAATGTCTTTTTAAAGGCAAACCATTTTCCTGTTAAATACTGCACATAATACATATTTTAAAGATGCTTTTTCTTTTATATATTTACTCCAGCAAAGTGTAGCCTTGAACACTGTGGCCTGGTGGACAAATTTCATGGAAAGTATAACTGAAAAACTGGAGTTCTTAAAAACCTATTATCTGTAAAGAGACACAAGGGTAAAGAAGAAACTCATCATTAGAGCTGAAGCTCTGTTAATCAGTTAGTGTTTCTATTGTACTTTCAGTGCATCAGCTTAACAATGTTTTGCATTTTTTGTTTTTTTAATTATAACTTTTTTTTAAGGCCACAGTCCTGGGCTTACACACCCAGGAAAATAACACTTCCATTCTACTAAGATGGAGGTGTAAACATGTAGTATAATGGATGAGTAATGATAATAAGATGAATTTGCTGGTTTTCTTCAGGGAAAAAAAAAAAAAAGAAAGAAAATCAAAAGAGTGTGAAACCATGGCAGAAAAACTGATAGCTCATTCTTCAAAATTGAGTTCATTAGGTTCAAGAAAGACCCTTCTGCATTGGAAACCAAATTAACAGTCCTATTTTGAAGTCTTATTTTGTATGGCCTCACCTATCATGAAAATGCTTCTGGAGCAAAATTTCTTCAGCATTAATAGGACACATTTTTCCTTTATCTGTTACGAAAGAGTAACATCAGTCCTCAAGAGTGATATGTTATGGTATACCACACTGCACAGATATCTCAGTGTAAAAGAGTAAACCAGTCTTCCAAATTAGCCAAACAAGGATATTCTGAGGGGCTTGTATCAGGAATAAGGATGGTATGGAAAGAAATGGGCAGAGGTATTTGTAATAGTAGTTTTTGCTACAATAACTTACGTAGGTATATGCATATGCAGCAAAACACATGCATTTGTGTACACTCTAAGCAGGCACAATGGTCTGAGGAGTGTTTCTAACTTTTTATAAAGTTGCTTCTCAGCAGAAAGCAAAATGAGTCAGTAATACTTGCTAATGCTCTCTCTGCATGAATTAAGTCATCTTTCTACCCTGCTTTCCCCTCTTCTTGCCTGAAATATTCAGTGCTGTCGTTTCAATACCTGGATGATTACATCTAATCATTAGAAATTACTAAAAAGATTTTTGCCTGAGACACAATGTTTGAGTGATTGTCCTATCAAATCTCCAGTTATTATCCAAGTAATCTCACCAATATATTGCTACTCCAAAATAACTCGAAACTGAAAGAGTATAAAGTGTTAATATTTTTGTTGTTGGCTGAGGAAAATAGGGGAAAAGAGCATGCATCAAACTACAAACAGAATACTACTTTTTTCCCAAAATATCTGATGATATGCAGATGTCCTCCCAGTTTGTGCATCTCCTGTGATGAAAATGACAGCAAAAGTTCTAAATTCTTTTTCCCAATGCATACCACTGAAAATCTGATAGTGGCATTGAAAACCTAAAATGGTAAGAATACAGATTGAAAAAATGTCTGAATTTAACTAGTTAGAGCAAAAATCTTTTCAATTTTACCAATCAAGATGTTAAGTAACAAATATTTAAATGCCTGAGATTTTGGGGAAAAAAGGTTTCAAAAAGTGCATAATATAATTGTATGCAGATTTAGTCTTATTGGAGATTATTCAATTTTCTACCAGAGAAAATAAATTACACAAGTTGTTTTGGATTGTCACCTATTTATTTACATCTGCAAACTAATAAGAGATGTGGGACCATGGAATATACTGCGACTTATATCTAAGGAATAAAGATATCTAAAATTCAGATATTCTCAGAATACCTGGTTTAATAGCCTTGCTTCAGGACTCCAGTTAAAATTCATTGAAAGAAAAAAAAAGAATACCACAACACATTAACAGTGTTACTTTCCTCTGCTCTGGAATCTCCTATCAAACTGAGACATGAACCTTTCTCCTTTGAAGGTGTTCATGCGTGAATGCATTAAGCGGACATAAACAATTTAACAGATTCTCAGCATAAGTGCTACAGATTTGTGAACCAAGTATATTTGTCTGGAGGCAAATTAAAGTTCTGCTAAAACCTCCAAGATCAAATCAATAAGCTCTGAAATAACCTGGGGATTAGAGGTAAAAAGAACTGCAACTCTTTGTGTTGTAGTCTGTACACCATTTGATAGTGGTCTGTGGAGAATTCATGGATCAGATGGCAGTCTCTCCTCCTTGCTCCCAGTTCTCTGAAGGGAAGAGGTAGTGAGAGAATCAGGTGACAAAGAAGGATGTAGAGGATGCAGCAGAGGAACAGAACAGATGGGCGTGGGAGACAAAATGCGGCGCAAAAGTGACAGCACAATCATTGCATTCTAGACAACTAAAAATACACACATACATTTATATTTGTTTCCCTTGGTGCAGTTGCCAGAAAGATGTCACATAATCACAAGTAAAAGGTGAGGTGGCACATGCGAAGAGAAGTCACGATGAGTGAGATGCATCAGCCGCTTTCTTCTTGAAATGATGCTCCCACCTCTGAAAGCCAGGAGGCCTGTGGCTTTGGAATTTTGTGACCCGATATGGGGAAGGAAATTTTACAGTTCTTTTGTGATGTTTTGAGAGTGCTAGCAGGGTTGCTTTGGACAAGCTCAACTGTTATAACAGATATAGGAAAAAAGAATAATTTCTAAGATGTGAGCTATTTAAGATCTTCAAGGTGAAATCTTACACATCAGGAATTGTTAAGTAACAAATTAAAAGTGTTGGTTTGTGAACAGAATCATTGCAAATGGCAAAAATTAAGGCTTCTTTATAGCTACACGAATAGTTATAAAACAACTCAGATGTAAATTGCTTTATTCAGTGGTTGAAAAAGTCATCAGATAAATGAGGAATGCACCTGTGCTTTCTCTCAATCCTCAGCTACATCTCGTATTGACTAAATACAGTCACAGTCTGAAAAAGGACACAACTTCAGCATGTTCTGAAAGAAATATTTTCTTCTAATTCCTCTATAAGTAGGGTAGACTAGCCCACCATAGAAAGAACTGAGCATATAGCTGGGGATAAATTTACATTAGTTGAAATTAATCAAAGACTACACCCTCAGTTTGCTGAGCATAAACGGAAACAGGTTCAAGTAGGCTTTTGTGTTTTGTATTCTCCCTGAACCAGCTCAAAATATTTTCCTAGTTTGTATGTTGCAACAGCTGTCTGGAGTTCTCAGTTTAGAATCAAAAGTTCTTTGCCCTTGGTCTATCTTCCCTTTATTTTAAAAGAAAAAAATAAGGACACTGACAGGAGCAGTGAAAGAATCCATCATAATTTAATGGTAGTTTTATTATAGCTGAGGTGTTTTAAGGACACAAGCAAGATAAGCTCCATAGAAAGAGATAGCATCTTTTACTTGATCAACAAATACAGCTGGAAGGGTATACAGATCTGGAGACATAAGTGCCCTCCTGCAAGTTTAAAATGGAAACAGCCAGCTGGTCTGAAATATTTATTTACTAATTGAATATACATATTGAATATACATCATAGAAAGTTTGAATTTTAACAAAAGAATTAGATCTTTTTCAAAAATAAGGTCAAATATTCTGGATACCTTGATAGCTAAAGGATACATCATTTTATCTAATTTAAGTACGTTTAAGGCTTAGTTTTACTGTGTTTACATAATATTTGATTTCTGATGTTTCACTCTACAAGTTTAAGCTACCTCATTTAACTGAAGCATATTGGGTGTCCTTTCAGGTAAAATATGATAGAAAGAAAAGGGACATGTGTTGCTCTATAGCTTTTCTCATGGAAAACTTTCTCTCCCAAATATATTTAGTGAGAAGATCTGATGGCTTTCTTATCATATCACACATTTTTGAGTGCTATATGATGCTTTCTTTTGGTGTCAAATTAATCAGTATTTATTTCATTTTCCTTCACCCTCCATATCACAGACATTTCTTAGGAAAACATATATGTTCTCCAAGGATTAGTATTTATCCAGATTGTGGTAATATCTTGTCCAGGTTTTCGACCAGGATGGAGCTGATTTTTTTTTGCAGAACCCATGAGGGGGCAGAGCCTGAGGTCATGTAGGCTTGTCTGGGTTGTTGTCCTACAACCTCAGGTTGGGGGTGGAAGTAAGGCATTCTTCTTCCAAGGCTTGGGGGTGGAAGTAAAGCATTCTTGTTCCAAAAAGAAGGTGGGAATGGCTTACAGTTGGAGCAGAAAGCATGGAGCACAGAGGGTCTGTTCCACCACTAGTTTTCATTGTCTAGGGCTTGTCAGCATTTTTGCTTGTCAAATCACTCTCTTTTATACAATGTTGTTACCAATATTGTTGTGGTTACTGTTCTTTTTTCTTATCTCATTGCTGTTTCCAGTAAATTGTTTTTATCTCAGCCTATGATCTCTGCCTTTTGTGTCTCCTACTGGAGGAGGTGGGGACCGGAGGAGTTAGTTTGAAGTGCTGTTCCTAAACCAGGACAGCATTCATTGGAGCCCAGCATGGGACTGTGTTTCCACCCCTGGTGTGGTTCATTCCAGGTGTACTGCACACCCCTTCAGATGAAACCATGACATATCTAAAAATGGGTCAGACACGATCTAAATGCAGAAGATACAATCTCTGCTCTCAATAGAGAGATTGATCAGCAATTGTGGCCCAGTAAATGCGATTTTTGCCATGATGAGCCAAAGGCTGCAGACCTTTGGTTGGCCTGGTCTAAGGGCTCATCTAGGTTTGTTGTGGCTGCAACCAGGTTTAGGCTGGTTTGACAGCTGCCAGAATGGGTAGTAATTGTGGGTTCTCCAGTTTCAGCTTTTCTTATCACCCCCAGTGGCACTGTCCTGGCCAAGGCAGGAGTCAACAGGTGACATACAGCAGCCTGGGTGCAGAGCTGAGGCTGGGGGGCGTCTTTGTGCCACTCTGTGGCTTTAGATGAAAGCCTCTGAGAGGGAAACAGAGGCTATGAGAAAACACCAACCAAACAAAAGTAGCCCTAAGTGGAAGACCAGAGAAAAAAAATCCCTGTCATGATCTTCGTACTGCTTCCAGCAACGACCTCAGTGTGCTTATTGCTATCCTCTCCTATATTCTCCCACACTTTCGATAGGAAGACTGAAAGCATCACCCTCGGGATGGAAAAGGAATACAAGAAGGGTGAGAACCATATCACAAAAATAAACAATAGGAAAAGTGGAGTTTTGTTGGTTGTTTGTGGTTTTGTGTTTGGTTTTTTTTTTTTGGGTTTTTGTTTGTTTGCATTTTTGTGGGGTTTTGTTTGTTTTTTGTATTTTTTTTTGTGTAGAGCAATTTAAATGGTTTATTAGAATTTTGTGTTTTAATTAAATAAACCATGTTATTAAGTCTGCTAAAACAGATTTTTGTGATTGAACACTAGCATTTTAGCCTATGTGTCGCGGTGAAGGGAGACTCGGACCACTCAATGTGAGTTATCGGCAAGCTTCGGTTTATTGATTAAGGCACAGCATTTTTATATCATTACAAATAAGCTCATACATATTCTGTAACCCAAGCATCTAATAGGACATTACACTAAATATCAGCTATGCCCCTACTTCCACATTCTTGGATACTTACATCCTTCTTTCTCAAGCTTTACTGACTGCAGGCATTGTATTATTATATACTGTTGCAATCGAGTGCTGCCTGTCCTTGCAGCTCAGCACTTAAACTAGCTGAGTACGATATTTCTCAAGATCCTCTTTGTCCATCTGTAGCATGTCTACGTGACCTTTCTCAGCTAGCCAGCTCTCCACACCTATGTATGTTTCGTTGCCTTTTGCACATAGCAAGATTTTCAGCCTAAAAAAGAAAAGCAGATTCAAATATACAATATAACAAAATACTTCTTTTACATTCTGTGTAGTTAGAAAATAATTCCTTGATTTAACAAAATAGATCTTTAAAGAGGAGAAGGTTCCTCAATAGGATTTAAGAACTAAATATTGTTGTGGAAGATCTGTGGGCTGGGCCCTTATCTGGCCCTTCACCAGATATCAGCTGTACCCTGGTTTTCTGGGCATGTGATTGTAACACATATGCCATGCTTCAGTTCTCAGCCTTTTATCCAGCAAAATGAGGTTTTTTTCCTAACGATAGGAATAATAATCAGCCTTGTGATGGGAAGGAAGTAAATGCATATTATTCTGTTTTGCTGGTGGTTTTTTCCAGGTCAGTAAAGATTTTTCCATTGATTTTTCAATAGCTATGGCAGAGAAGAAACTTATAGGCAAAAATTAGAATAGAAAAAGGATTAAATTATGAAGGCATTGTTAAGAATGCAGTATTTGTAAAGTATCATCTTGCACACTCCCAAAATATGAGGACAATCTTGATTTTTGTGTATGGTACTTTAATGTGTTTAAAGGCAAATACTTGCAGACTGTGCTGACAAGCTGGGAAATTTTAGCCTGGCAAACAACAACTTCGAAATGAATTTGAATGTTCACAGTGGATAATGAGCTAAATGTGAGTTCCTAAAAGAGAGAGTTAGAAGTATAAAGAGGGAAATCTTGTTTAAAATTGGGGGCAATATGATCTTACTATAGGTGCAAGAACCCATATGGAATGCAGTGCTCTTGGTGGTAGTTGAAATCGGACAAAGTTTGTAGAAAAAACCAGGAGAATTATTAAAAGATTTGGAAACAGGCCCCCTTGAGGGTTTTAATATGTTTATCAAAGACATAAAAGGGATAAATTTAAGCAGGATGGTGTACATGCTCGCATGTGTGGGTGAATGACTGTCGTGCATCCTGGAAGTATCTCCTGGCAAACAAAACTTTGATCAAGGGTTCTCTAATATAGTAGACAAAAGTGTGACAAAATTCAATGGCTGGAAGATGAAGCAAGACAAATTTAGAGTGATAGAATAAGGCTTCAATGTTTAACAGTGAAGATAATTAACTAGTGAGTACTGCGATGAAATTGTGGTTGGTTTTCTCTGGAAATTTTAATTAAAAGTCAGCATAATTTTCTCACCACACTCTTTTAGTTCTGCAGGAATTTCTTCTAGTAAATCCTATAACCTTTGCTATTTGACAGGTCAGGTTAGATGATGATGATGATGATGATGATGATAATGGTAATTTTTTTCTGACTTTTCCATCTGTTGAACAATCATTTATCTCATGCTCTCATTTTTTCTCATACAAATTTTACCTTTGTCTTTTAAACTCCTTGTCCCTGGATGTAGCCCCTACTTTCTGTCTGCTGGCCTTCACTTTCTTCTCTTGGGCCCTTTGCACTGCAGACCCCTGTTCACATAAGCATTTTGATTCTTTGGCTCACTACCTGAACATAAGCAAGTCAGTAGATTCAAGCTGTAAGAGGTCAATAATATTTTGCCAAAAGCATTACCTCCCCGAAGAGCTAATGGCTAACTTGCATACCTATATATTAGGGAGCTGAGAGTAGGCTAGGAGTGATTAGAAAAATTATTTCCTTGTGTAAAGCTTTTATGGCTTTGATTTTGTGCATTGCTGTACTATTTTGCAAGGGATCAATCTCTGGAACTTCTGTCTCCAGTGGTCCCCAGTGGGACAGAAAAATGTCAATTTTTAGTTTTTTTCAATTTAGCACTCTTAGAATGGTCTTGTTTTAAAAAGAAAGTAAACCTTTACTACAGCAGAAATGCTGCTCTAAGTTTTCTGAACAGTAAGTGGACGAAGATCCAAATTAGGTCTTCACTGTGTCAGGTGCAATAGTAGCAACCAAACAAAAGCATTGCATAGCCTTAGGTCTGACAGTCTGTTAAGTGAATTTGTATGCACACAAGAAGAAGTGTCTTTTTGAAACATGAAGGTGCCCAAGAGAGAGACTCTGGAAAGGTTTTACAGTCATTTAATAGTTCAAGACATTATTTGTTCAATAACAAAAGAAAAAGGCTTAGAGAGCAATCAGATTTTCATGGACAAAAGCTAGGCTCTTGTCCTGAGGGGAGAAAGGATCATAGGCAGTGATTTTTGTGTGTGTCAGGAAGAGATGCAAAAAAAGGGTTTGACAGCTGGTGAAGCAAGAGAAGAGCTGCTCATTCTATCTCATATATTGTGCATGCTTTTATATTCCATTTTATCTGAGTGTGATTTCTAGCTCTTTCCTCCTCTCTCTAATGAATGTTTCATTCTCTTTTTACACTCCTCTTAGCACAAAAAAAAAAATTCTTCTTCCTGTTCCCGCTCAGTGATTTTCCTCTCCTGCTATCCTACACCACTCTCAATACTGAACTACAACAGCTCCCTAATTTTCTAATAAGGATCCAAGTGCATTCTCATTTTGGTCACTTTTGTGTCCACGTGACTGCTGTAGTCTCTCCTGTTAGTCCAGTGCATGTGTTTTACCAGCTGTGCAGAAGCTAGTGAGAGCTGATTGCAAGTATGGATATCCACCCCTCTGCCCTGAAGGAAATGGTACTTGTCAGCAAATAAAACTTTTTAAATGTTCCCCTAGTAGCTTAAACACTGCCTCCAATTTCCAAAGGACTTAAAACATATTTGGTTCTCCAGTTTGGTTCTCTCATGTTTTTGTTTTGTTTCTACTCTTCAAAAATACATTGAGAAATCTGTCTGAAGACATGCCCATGTGGTAATTTTGTGGCCAGAGCTGATTGCGGACTGGGAAGAATATCTCAAAAGAGAAAACACCAAGAATTATAGCAGTGCCAATACAAGGGGACAGATACTACTCTCCAAGCTATCTTACAATTTCACTGTTTCATCCACCTTAGTGTACTACTGTTTTTGAAGAAAATTGATGGGACAAGATGATGAAACACTACTAGTTTTGAATGAGACAAGGCAACCTTCTTTATCTATTCAGCCACAAAGTTGTAATACAGGCTAAATTATGTCAATTATTTACTTATGTCTCCCATGACTGTGAAAAAACTCCCATAACTCTAAGGAGAACAGTGAGCCCCCCTGAAAAGAACATAGATGTAACTGTAGCAATGCTTGCTTTTTGTTTTCAGTAGTTTAGCCCATTCAGGAGTTGGCTTAAGCCAAATGATTGAACTGAATCTCCGCTGCTACCCTGGAGTTGCTGTATACCAGCAAAATCTTCTGAGTATAAACAAATTATTTTTTTGCATGTGGGAGGATGATGGAACCAAAAGCATAGTTTACTTTTGACAGGGATTGGGATGATACTTGTGGCATAATATTTTGTTGTCCTGGCAAAAATTTCTGAGCTTCGGCCTCTTAAATGTCATAGAGTTTTTGTAGGAAAGATTTTTATTAGGAAATATCAAAGCAAATATCTAGGCATGGGATGGCTCAAAGCTGCCTGTCATACATACAGTATTGATGGATTCTTGGCTGTGGCTTTTGTTGAGTAAATGAGAATACTGGCTTCATGAATTCTGGTTACATGTCTAAATGCAAGAGCTGCCCACGCAAAACCTGTGTTGGAACTTTCTAAGCTGACATGGTCGATAGAAGTGAGAAGTTCTGATTCAAAATAAAGAATCAGGACATCTGTTTCAAGTTTCATGCTTTTGGGGGAAAATGATGGAGGGGGAACACATTACTTTAATGTGACAAATACTGATCAATTTATTTCAAACTTTACTTTGATGATAAAGATATAAAGTGAAGATACTAAAATATTTGCCACTTTTCCACAAATGCAAATAATAGATATATCTTAACCCTTTCTTTCAAACTTAAAGTTTAACATTCATCAGTGTGATTCAGGCATACAAAGTGGAATCTGGGAATAAGAAGAAACAATTTTTCTGGAAGGTTATATGAGAATATATATTTGGACTACATGACCATTGTAGCTCCTTTCCAACTGTAATACTCTAATCCACCTGAGTACCAGCATGAACGTTGACAAAACTGCTTAACTGTGCGTAGGTTTCTGAAGACAGAAGTGTATTTTCTAAGCCTTTTTCCCGTTTGGCCTTTTGGCATCTGCACCACCAGTGATATAAAATTCTGAAGCAATAACTTGAATATCAGCTTTTATCCTACTAAATTACAAGGTTGACCAATCAGCATTTTGGTTGCTGGGTTGTCATCCTCCTAATAATCTTCTTGCAAGGCATTCTGATGAAAAACTTCAAATGACACAGTAGAGATGTTTTATACAACATATTTTATAAAGTCAAACTCTGAGCAAAATTGTGTACAGAAAATAATGGTCATGCTTCTCAAAATATAGATTTAACATTATCAAAGAAAAACACACTTAAAATCCAAGAGAAAAAACAAGGATATAATTCTCAGTTGTGTCTGAGATTCTTCTTGAGTAACCTTAGTTTAACCTGTTACAGGTTATTGATTTTTCCCAAATGGAAAGGTGGTTATCTCTTAATTATCTATATTTATGTTAGCAAAAATGCTTCTACAATCCTCCAGAACAAGTGTAGGAAGAAAATCCTATATTTGCCCATCTTACATTTTTTTCCCAGATGTTTTTCTGAGAATTTTTGATGAACAGATCCTGACAGTACTTTCTGGAATTCCACTTAAAAGTTTTGTATCAGCAGAATATGATAAAATTTCATGAGCACGTTCATCAAATATATAGCTGCTTCGTTGGTCAGCAATATTCAGCCTAGATTGTAAATAAAAGAAACAGTCATGGCATAGCTGGCATGCAGTACTGCAATTAAAAGCTGTGACCAGTAACTATGTATATGACAAAATAAATGGCTGAGAAGCACCTTTTAACTTACCCAGCCAACTGCTGTATTGGCATGTTACTCAGTAACATGTTACTTCACTTTACCCTTCTTACTGTGAGCGTATTTTTCTTGAGATAGATAAAAGATCATATTTTTCAAAAATGGGCTATGCAACTTAGGTACTGAGTTGGGTTGACCTTGATTGGCTGCCAGACACTCATCCAAGATACTCTTTCAGTCTCCCTTCTCAAGAGGATGGAGAGGGAAAACAAGATGAAAAAGCTCATGGGTCAAGATAATGATCCCTTATCAAGTACTGTCAAGGCCAAAAGAAGCTAGACATGGGGAAAATAAATTTAATTTATTGCTAAATAAAATAGAATTGGATAGTGAGAACCAACAAGAAATTAAAACACCTTCTTCCCACCCCGTTTTCCCAGGCTCAAACTCAACCTTTCATTCCTACTCTTCTTACTTCTCTCTCTCAGGTAGCACAGTTGGAATGGGGAATAGGGGAGTTGTGGACAGTCTGTAACAATTCATCTCTGCTACTCCTTCCTCCTCGCACTTTTTCATCTGGGCACACCTTGGGCTGCAGAGAAGACCCTACTCCAATACCTGGAGCACCTCCTTACCCTCCTCTCATCTTGGCGACTGTGAGGCTGTTTATCTCATGGAGATTTTTCTCATTCATCACTCTCACAGTTGCTATGCCGCATTTTGCCGTTTCTTAAATACTCTTCCCAGAGATGTTGGCTGAGGGGCAAGCTATGCCTTGCAGTGGGTGCATTGGAACTGGCTGGAACCACATGGAACTGTCTGGGACTGGCTGTGTGCAGTTTGGGGCAGCCTTTTCTCACAAGAATCACCCCTACAACCATCCTGCAGCCAACACTTTGACACTATTACCCCACAGAGGCATAAAACTCTCAGTAAACTGTCACTTCTATCCAAACAGACAATATAAATATTTCAATATTAATAAATATATTTTCAATATATTTGTTATATATTTATTAATATTTCAATATTAATAAATACCTTTACTAGAGGTGAAGGCTAATTTTTAAAGAAGATATTGGGAAAATACTGGAAACAAAAAATTGTCAATTTTACGTATCAAAAGCCAAATCATCATAGGAGGCAGAAGTGGGTCTAAATAAAGATTCTGTTTTGGCATATTTAAAGTTAATTGAACCTATGATTGCTTGAAAAAGTCAAACTTTTCCCTCCTCTCTCTGTACTCAGTTTAAATGCTAATTTGATAAATATCAATCTTTAGCAAAAGCTACAGGAGAGTGTCATGATGAGTAAGCTCACATTTACTCTAGCATTTCATTTATCATTCAGGTGAGTTTAATTAAAGCCAAATGACAATTTCAGTGAAAAAAATACCATGTGACTATTTCTAAATTGGGAAATGCTTTAAGTATCTGTAGTGGTTTGAGCTCGTTCACTTGAGTTTTTTGGTTAAACGTCAGTACACTTACCAGATTTTATTTAATCTTGCTGTGAGATAAGGATTAGGAGTAGGTAAAGCAGGCTCATACTTTAAAGAATATAAAGAGAGTTTATTAACAGACTTAAAAGGAAGGAAAAAAAATTAAGAACCAGAACAAAACCTTCAGAACACCTTTGCTCTTCCCACCTCTCCATTTTTTCAATGACAATACAAAAAAACAACACTTTGACTTTCAGTCAGTTTACCACTTCTAAATTAGTCTTTCTTCAGTTCATTTAGGGAGAGGAGTTTTTTCTTGCTTTACCACATTGACTTCTCTACAAGAAATACAGTTCTTATGGTTTTCAGCCTCACAACTAGCAGCCGCCCAGGAGAAAAAGATCTCTGCTTGTTGTGGAACATCCCTCCCACACCAGTAGCTTTCCCACAGCTACTGAGGTGGGTTATGATGGTTCATGGGGTATTCTTTTAAGGATGAGTGGTTCTACTACAGCAGCAAAAAAGAAAATCTTCCTTTTTCTATGCCTGGCAATGTAAGTCCTCTTTGACCATTCCCCGGGGCAAGGGATCTGG
>VZTJ01004268.1:416696-446783 GCA_013397795.1 Orthonyx spaldingii | reverse complement strand
ACTAATTTAGAAGTGGTAAACTGACTGAAAGTTGAAGTGTTGTTTTTTGTATTGTCATTGAAAAAAAATGGAGAGGTGGGAAGAGCAAAGGTGTTCTGAAGGTTTTGTTCTGGTTCTTAATTTTTTTTCCTTCCTTTTAAGTCTGTTAATAAACTCTCTTTATATTCTTTAAAGTATGAGCCTGCTTTACCTACTCCTAATCCTTATCTCACAGCAAAATTGAATAAAATCTGGTAAGTGTGCTAGCGTTTAGCCAAAAACTCAGGTGAACAAATTCAAACCACTACAAAAAACTACAGAGAAGGGAAGACAGAGAATACATCATATTTGATGACTTTTTATATGAAGAAATCACTCTTCAGTTTGCTGGAACCAGAACATAAGCAAACAAAAAAGATAGATGTGTTGCTTTCTATGTCACTAATTCTTTTCACAGCATGAACAAGTTTGGAAAGAACCACACTGGGTCATCTGGTTCAACCTCCCTGCTCAAGCAGGGTCATCCCAGAGCACATGGCAAAGAATTGTGTCCAGAAAATTCTTGAATTCAATGAGGGAGACTTCACAACCACCGAGTAATAAATTATTACTCAGAACTGAGTAATAAAATGCTCAGCATAGAGAGAGATACTATTTTCCAGAAGAAACAAGAATGTTACAGAGAGACAATGACACAGGTTTACAAGCAGTTTTTCTTGAGTTTAGAGAAGACATAGGACTGTCTGGACTCAATGATCCTTGAAGCCCCCTTCCAACTCAGAATATTCTGTGATTCTGTGATTCTGTCTGCATTAAGGTATAGAACTCCCCTGCGACCCTCTGAAAGAAACGTGAAAGAGAGACTGAATTAGAAAATGGATGGTTGCAGCAAAAATCATTTCTAGGTAGGAAATAAAGGTTGCAGTGAAGGGCAGGGTCTAAAGCACTGTCACCTTTAGCATGGGGCTGGATGACTGTAAGCCATGGTGAGAACCTATCCAGCTAGGGACCACTGTGTAAGTATGGAAGAAACATTACAGAAGTATTTTTTCTCTTGGTAAGACTGGATAATGACAAATTGACCTACAAGTACCTAAGGTGACTGAGTATAGTGGTATCTCCACGTCACACTGCAGACTGAGGTGTGGTTCCCTGATGGGGAGACAGGCTTTTTGGTACCAAAATCTGGGGTCATGTGGATTTTGAGATAAAGATAGTAACTGGGAGAGGTAACTGGCAAAACAAGTACTGAACTTAAAGAGTAGAATGATCATGGGGAATTTTTTTGTATTTATGGTGAAGGAACATGGGGTAAATTTTGTGTAAATTGTCCATTTTCTTTATGTGTTGGGATGATGTCATTTTGATTTTTGTTTGGTGTAATTTTTGTCTTGCTTTGTTTGGTTGTTTTTGTTGATGTGAGTATATATGTGATAAATGTGGATCTTAGTGATAATTCTTAAATATATTCACAGAGGCGAGGGATGAAATGTATTGGGTTTGCATGGCCTGATTTTGGTAGTAGGGAGTTTACAGGGGTGGCTTCTGTGAGAAAGTACCAGAAGCTTCCTCCATGTCCAGCAGAGCCAATCCCTGCTGGCTCCAAGATGGACATGCCATGATCAAGGCTGGGCCAATCAGAAATGGTGGTAACACCTCGGTAATAACCTATTTAAAAAGAAGAAAAAATAAGTTATTGAGCAGATATAATTGCAGCCAGAGAAGAGCGGGGTAAGAACATGTGAGAGGAACGACCCTGCAGACACCAGGGTCAGTTAAGAAGGAGGGGCAGGAGGTACTGAGATTCCCCCGCAGCCCGTGGTGCAGCCCACGGTGAAGCAGCTGTGCCCCTGCAGCCCATGGAGGATCACAGGGATGCAGAGATCCACCTGCAGCTCATGGAGGAGGCCCATTCCAGAGTAGGCTGTTCCCGAAGGGCTGCACCCCATGGAAGAGTGACCAACATTGCAACAGTTTGTGGAAAACTGTTTCCCTTGGGATGGTCTCACGTTAGAGAAGTTTGTGGAGAACTGTTTCCTGTGGAATGGAATCACATTGGCGAAGTTTGTGAAGAACTATCTCCTGTGTGAGAGACCCCATGGTGGACCAGGGGAAGGACTCCTCTCTCTGAGCAATGCCAAAAACAACATGTCAGAAACCGACCATAACCCCCATTTCCCATCTCCCTGCAACTCTGGGTAGAAGGTAGAGCTGGAAAGGATGGAGGAGTGGGGGAAAGCTGTTTTTAAAGTTTTATTTTATTTGGCATTATCCTGCTCTGATTTTGTTAACAAAAAATTCAATGAATATCTATAATTTGAGTTTGTTTTGCCTCTGACGGTATTTGGTGAGTGATCTCTCTCTGCACTTAACTCATGAACCTTTTGTTATGCTTTTTCTCCCTTGTCCACTTGTGAAGGGGAGTGATAGAGCAGCTTTGGTGGGTGCCTGGCATCCAGCCAGGGTCAGCCCACTACTCTGAGCTCAGTTTGAGCTGTGGAACTTCACATTTGAATTAGTTAAGACAGAGGAACAAAAATCTCCAGAACACTATTAGTTTAATGTTTCTCTTCAGAAACATTATGAATTTTTATTCCTTATGAGCAGGACATATATTTCTCATCTGTACTGCCCAATAAGTGGATACAGAGATACTGCTGCGTAGCTTTTTCTCAAATTCTTTTTCCAGAGCTTAAAAGCCATTGAATAAATTTATTGCTTGAGGAAATTTTAAGAAAGTGGATATCATTACTGAAGATCACCATCAGGTTGCCAAGCTGAGGTATACACAAAGGGAGCATGTGAAAAGAATAAACTTAGTGAACTAAAAAAAGAAGTGCTTCCTTAAGCAGAAAAATATTTCTCAGTGAAGTACATATTTCAACTCACTAGCTTTGATGATCAGTGAATATATAATACTTCAGTTGTAATGACTCCTCCATTACGGTACAGTTGATCAACTTTAGATGAATTTCCACTTGCAGAAAATGAAGCCCTGTACCGGGCCATAAGTAAGAAGAGGTGGGGAAAATTGTATTACACCTCTGGGTGGCAATGGATAAATTTAGGACTTTCTTGGTGGAGATTAGAGATTACAGTTCAAATTCTCTCATGCAGAAGTCAAGAATTCAAAGTTAATCTCCTACAGCTTAAGAAAACCATAAGCTATTCAGGTCAAAAAAGGTCCAATTTCCCTTTGAACTTTGTTCTGAACTTTTGGTTGCATTTTTTTCCAAATTTAGCTACTTGACGAATTAAGTTCAAATTGTATCTTATTTTCTGCATTTTAACTAATATACTGTTAATCACAAAACTCCTTTTTTGCTTGAAAGTTTGTAGTTTGATAAGGGGAGGGGAGAAACATATTGTTATGAAAAGAAAAAAATTGAAAATACACAATTTTCAGAGTGAAAATTAGCCCCCATAATTTTGGAGTCATCTTGCATTTTTAAAGTACATGGATTCAATAATGTTTGAAATACAGGATGAAATTTTGATTTTTTGTAATTTCTAAAAGGAATTAATGATTTCTATTTTAGTTTGTTCACATGCCTTCTGCCCACACTCTTTTTTCCCTTAACAAATCCTCAGTAGGTAAATATTCCTGCTGTTTTATTTAAATATTTGGAGGGGAAATAAGTTGTCATCTGATTCTACACAGTATTGTGAGAGATATCTGTGTTTTATTATAACACAAAGGTAGGCATGGAGTGGAGCAGAAGGAAAAAGGGCGGAAACAGGTGAAGGCAAAATACTGAAGAGCGGCTTATGATTTTACTTTTCACTGAACTAGTTTGGGCTTTGAATTCACATACTGCAGCATGAATTTCAATGAAAATCCTTGAAAAAAAGTGACTCCTTTAAAATACTGAAGGACTCAAGGAGTTTATTTCAGGTGCCAGTGATCTTATTTACATTTTCAAAAGAAAGAGTTCCAATTGACTGAGTTATTAAATTGAAACCCTCAGAGCAAACACTTCACTAAGGATGGATCCATGTTCTCTTTCTACTTCCAAGAACACAGGCTGTATTTTTTACACCAGACAGAAATATTTGTTACCAGGGAAATTTCAGGACCCAGAAGGGAGATTGAAGGACTGAGACTCTATGTGTATGAAAAACAAACATTAAAGTGAAAGTTGCTCTCAGACTCTGAATCGTCTCAGAAAGAAATCAGACATAAGCAGAGTCAAAGTGGGTTACCACTGATTTAATGACATTCCAGATACTGTGAATTTGTTATTTAAAGTCTAGGTAGGTCAATGGTGAAACATTTGTGGATGAAATGAGCTAGAGAAATGTGCATCTTTTGCAGTGTAGGGCTGTTAAATAAACATTCTCATGCACTTATCAGCAAACTGTGCTGCTTTTTCTGTCTGAGAAACCTCCATGAATAGACCAACATTTTCTTAGATTTGATACCGAGTGCAGAATACGGCCTGACTGCTGCAAAAATGCTTTCTAACTGTTTGACAGCTATTCTTTATAAGGTACTAATTATTCAAAAACTCCAGCTGTTTTAACCGACCATTTGGGTCAGGTGGGTTTTCTGATTAAGTGAGATAAATAATGTCATTTAGACCAGCCCGGTGCTAGAACTGGTGTACATGAATCATCACGTAGTTGAAATTACCTGTGTGACAAAACCCAGCACAAATTTTATGTTTAAATTCCATCCTGAAAAGAAAAGCATACAGATGAACCTGTAGGCCTTAAACTGTCTCAATACAGAACTGTTTCCTTTGCATTTTGGAATGTTTAGTTAACACTCACTGAGTTGTGAGTGGCTTTTTGTGCTTGTGTTTTTTCAGAAAACCGCTAAACCGATGAGATCACAGTGTCAAAATACCTTCAAATAGTGTTCCCACCCTCAGGATTTCACTGTTGTAACATGACTGCTCTACAACGGTCTGCATTACACCCAGTTGATCATTACATCCTCAACTAGCATTAGTCTGATAACCCATTGCATAGCGGCAAAAGTTTTCAGTGTACCCAGGACATACTTCAGTGCATCTAAAATATTAAGGGTCTTTGTGTCATGGCTGTGCCTAGGAGTGGTGAGCTTAGTAGAAATGGTTTTTTCGGTTGTTTTGGTTTGGGTTTTTTTGGGGTTTTTTTCTTAATTTAGAAAAAAATAAGTAAACTGTGCTCAAGTTTGCAAGTTGAAATCCTAAATTATGGCTACCTCAACTTTCTTCCGGAAAGGAATCATAGCTAAGAAGCTTGTCTGGAGAAAGCAGACTTACAAATTTCCAGCTTGCCAACAGCACATGGCAATGTGTGAGCTGCAGTACTTATGGGGATAAGGGCACTCAGGCTTTTTCCCAATTTGACTCTTACGTTGTCCTTCAGCACTATTCCCTAATCCTGTATTTCCTGTGGTATTAACTCTAATTTATTGTTTCTCATTTCCACATGCTGACCCCTTCCTTCACTCACTAGAGTTATGAATTTGGGGCTAGAAATAAGTCTCTTTAACTACACTTCTTGACCTGAACACCCCCAGTGTTAGGGTCATAAACCTTTCCAATTTTAGTCTCTTGAAACCGCCACACAGGTATTTCACATCTTTGATCTTATCTCCAGGCTTTAGTCAAAGCTCCATGCACGACATGACTTGCCTCACTTCTAGTGACCACTCAAGTTCAAACACCCCTGACTTGGCTTTCCCAAAGTCTTTGTCTCCTTTAAAAATCCAACTTAGTTAGAATAGGCTTTCTAATAGAGTAGAAACAAATATGCTATTGCTGAGCTAAAAGATGAGGTTAAAAAAAAAGCCTATCCCCTGCCCCCAAGCGCAACAAAAGTTTAGAGAACCAAAACTCCATATGGTTTGCCAGTAGATATCACAGTCTTGAAGTTATTTTAAATACTGAGGCCTTAGAACCCTAAAGATCCTGAAGTCTGGGCTGAAAAAAAAAAAGTATATATGTGTTTTCATTTGAACACAAGCTGCTGCTGCATTTTTGATTTTTCTTTGAAACAGATGTGTTTTGAGTTAGACTTCAAAGGAGAAAGTAAATGTTCAATAGGAAATATTTTTCTTATTCAAAGAAGAGTCTTAAAGTGTAAATCTTGCTCTGAAAAGATAAAATTTTATTCTAAAAGTTCATTCCGAAGTTTGGAAACAGTTCAGAGATTTAGCTCAGAAAAGTGTAGAAAATTACAGTTGTGAACCGTAGGCACATTTCTTCAAAATATCAAGTCCAGAGGGTTAAGTAGGAACATATAATATCTAGCTGTTGTGATAATTATGTGTCTTCATGATTGAAATGCTTGAACACCCTGTCAGCACAGTTTTTCAACCAGCTTGACTTAATTTCCCCTATGCAGAGCCCAGAAATAGTCTGATCCTCCTTGTTTGTTCTTCAACTCAAACACTTTATATCCAAGCTCAGCTCCCTGATATTTTTGTCTTTGTGTCTAGATACCCACCCTGGCACATACATATTTAGGCACCTTGCTGAAACCTTCCCTCTTCACTAAAGCCCTGGGCTAACTCCTACAGTTTTCCTCACACCCTCCCCAGCAAGTGTGAGACTTCCTCTCGCCTCTCAGCTTTGCCCAATAGCTCCATGCCTGCAGCTTTGTTAGTGCTCCTTCCTGCTTTCTCTTTTCTACTTGTGCCTTTTACCAGCCCCTTTCTTGATTTCCCTTCTTTTATACTTCCTCAGCTTTCCAGGCCCATGCCTAGCACTTACTAGGACTTCCTACTTTGCTCTGCTCTGTCAAAAGACTTCCCAGTCTTCCATTGGATGGAAGACATACTCAGCAAGAAGCTTCTTTTACTAATAGTCCAGTCAATTACTTGCAAAAAAGGAAGTCTGAGTTTCTCCTAAATTAGCGTTCCAGGCACACATCCTGTTTCCTATTAATAAAACCGGCATCTTATGTGAGCAGTGAGCAGGTTCAGGGCTTTGACCATCAATGCTCCATTCCATTTTAAGTCTCAAAAGCTGTGTTATGATCCAGCTGTATGATCATACATCCTGATGGACACAGAGAATGCTGGAAATTTTTTCGCATGTGAATAGTCAGCAGGAAGAGATTTATAACCATGTCCGTAATAATATCTGCTTCTTAATCCCTTTAGCATATAGTCAAAAATTATGTCTATGCAATATTTGAAGACATCTATCTTGAGTTATTCAAGGTCAAGCTGACGTATATAGTAGGAAAGTGATAGTATGTCTTATCTTTAACTTCACATCTTATTTATAGTACATTTTCTCCTTTTGTATCTTCACTGTGAAAGCAACAATGTTAGTGATAAAGAAGATAAAGAACTGGCAGGCATCTGCATTTAACTATTCTGTCATCTAGGATGCTCTCAAGGTCTCTGTATAAATGAACTTTTGTCAATTTGACCACCTTGCCTTTAGCATGTAAGAAAGAGTGGTTTGTACTGAAATATGAATGAAAATCTATATGCACATAGCTTTCTATTACTGCATAAAATTGTGCTATATATATGTATCATAAATGTAAAACTAAACAAACCTATTTAAAATGATATGCTGGTTGTATTTATTACATATATAGAGCTATGTGCTGTTCATCCCCACCCTGCAAACTGTTCAACCATTTTATAATACATCTATAAATACAGCAATAAAATTAGAATGATATTTTATATAAATCTGTGCTTTTCCCCCTTAAATATTAATAAAACAACCTGGACTGAAATAATTGTCTGAAAATAAATGAGTTTTTATTAAGCCTTATGTATCATTTGATGTTGTAACATTGCAGCATACCAGAGGATCAGTGAATTCTTCTGCTGCCTCCCACTTCTGCTGGATGAAGTTCCCATTTTAATCAGGAGGAAAGAAACAATAAAAAACCAACCAAACAAACCCACCAAACAGCAATTTCTAGATGTCTCAGAACAGTTTTTTGGTTGTTGATTTCACCATCCACCCTGGTTTTGTTTCCTGTGTCACAATGGTTCTTCATTTCTGCACTTGGGTGAAGTAGCTGGAATAGGATGATTGCACTTGCAGGATAAAGGCATTTATAGATTTTCTTTTCCTTCCTGTTCTATTAAGATTTCTGAACTTATTGCATCGTCTTTATCACTCTCCTGTTATGTTCATCACTGTCGTGCATGATGATCTCAGGAAGAAGAAAACAGTGCAATATTCCAAGGTGTCAAAATGTATGCAGTTGTATCATATTAGTATAGAGCAATTGCAGTTGGCAGCAGCATGTGCAGATGCAAAATGCAAAAGCAAATGTAATTTCGTCCTCTTCACTTCTTGCTTTTGTCCCATTAGCATTAATCTCTGGATTCTAGTGTTGCTGGTGGCATAGAGGAGAAGCCTGTTCCTTGGCCCTCTCTGGGGGGCCCTCATAAGCCTGAAGGCTGGTTCTGTGGATGTTTTTGGAGGGCACACTAGAACTAAGCTGCATGATCAGCTCATGCCTTGCAACCAGGATCCAATTCAACAGCTGATGTTGAACATGCTTATTTCAAATGCTCATCCTCATTCAGGGGCTGATCAACTCAATGCATCATTTTAAAAATACAGAGGGGTTTGGGTTTGACCTCTGAATGGTGCTCTGCCCACTTGAAGTGTATTATCAGAAGGGGATTGCAGTGTCTAACCCAGCTCAGCATGTCTGCTTACACAATGAGAGCTGAGAACAGTTAAGTGACAGATCCTTCAACAGCGATTGGTCTGTGTGCTTGGGTCCTGTTCCTTGCTTATCCTGAGGCTGAATTTAAAGTTTTGTCCTTGAAGCTCCTAGGTGTCCATAGGTTAGAGTACCTCATAGCACTGCTTTAACGAGATGCTTCCTCTTTGAAGGCATGGAGGGAAGAGTGAAGGAGTTATCCAGGCTGCGAGGCACCTACACAGAGTGGCTACTGGCTTACTCCCCATCATACAGCTCACATGTGGTCAGAGCTGCACAAAAGACTCATGAAAAGGATAAAGTCTCCACACAGAAGATTTTTTAGTCTAAACTAACAGAAGAAGATTAAAGACAGAATTTCATTATGAGACCAGAGGCTAGATGTGACTTCAGGTGTCAACTATTTTCTGATTGAAGTTAATATGCTTTAAAAAAAATGAATCAAAGTAGTATTTCAATTTAAACTGTCTTGTGCAAGTGTCTCACTGACCTGAGAGATAACGAAATGTAAATGGTATTCAAACCTCTTAATTGCTGCCAATAGCAATTCTTTTGTTACTCTGCAAGGAAAACGGTAGAGGCATCTCTTTTAGAGAATAAAGCCCCAGGTAAAAAAGCAGTAAGTACCTCATTAGCAACACTGAACTATGAGTGTGCCTAAGATCCCACAGACTTCAAGCCAAGTGTTAAAATAGGTTGCGCTGAATGGATGACTAAATCGTTCCAATGACAGTCTCTCTTTGATGAAAGGTGCCTAGAGCTACCCTTTCTTAGGTTTGCCTACCGTGCCCATCTGTCTTTTACCATTCAATACAGTTCACTTCTCTCTCAATTCAGTATCTTCAAGGTATTTGAAAGTTGGGAATTAGAGATTATAAAATAATAGCTCTTACAGTAGGCATTCACAGTTAGGAGACTGTTAAAGTGATTGGGTATTTATTTTAGTGAGCGTCACAGAGCACTAAAACAAATAAAAACCACATTAGTTGTGAGTTACTGAAGGAGACATTCTGAACCATTGAAGCTGGGTGAATCAAGCCTACGAAATTTAAAATATTCTTTGTGTGCTAGCAGATATATATATATATATAACTTTTTAGATATACTCTAAGCCAAACTGCAGGCATTTCCCTTTCATCTTCTGTATATTTAATAACTCAGTGAAATGCATTGAATGCCATGATAGAGAGATGCCATAAAAGAAAAGTGCCTGGCCAGGTCCTGCTTGCTTTGCTCACGCAATTAGGTAGTGCCTGGACCTGTAAATCAAACAATGCTTTTTCCAGCACTTAGATGAACTGATTTCTCAGCTGCTTTCAGCAAACAAATGAGAACACTTTCAGGTCTCTCCTGCATCTCAAAAATGCTCTAAGTAAAAANGTCTCTCGTCCTTCAAAAAAAGCTTTAAAAAAAAAAAAAAAAAAAAAAAAAAAAAAAAAAAAAGCATTTGCCTGAAAAAGCCACCTTTTTTCTTGTACATAAAACAAGTCATACAAATGGGTGGTGGATGGAAAAATAACTTACCAGTCCAGCATAGATGTCACTGGAGCCAGGTAGATCCCCAATTCTCAAGGTGAATTTCAGAATAATTCAAGGCACAAGTCTGAGATTGCGCCAATAAAAAAGGTGCACAAAATTGATTCATAAATGTATATTTTAAATAGAATGTTAAATAAAATCACATACAATTAAGTAAAATCCAAGAACTAGTTTAAAAATAAACCAAAAAACCCCTAGTGTTTCTTGCAGTAGTAAAAATCAAGTTCATGTTTGATTCTCATCACATATTTTATCACTTGCTTTCTGGGATAAGGAATGTAGCAAAGAAATCTTATTAGAAAGAAGTTTATTTGTCTTGCTAATTCTTTGCTTTATTTCCAATCTTTTGCCAGGAAGAACATTCACTGAAATCATTCAGTGTAAATTAAGTGGTATTTAAAGAGATGCGACTATTGAAAGTATGCATGTGCTTCATACAGTCACATAAGCCAAACAGTTTGCTTAAAATATTTTACTGCCAATTCCCAAAATGTGTACTCAGTATGGTCTTTTTGGAAGGGCACTGCAGACTACATGTGCCATAGCCTACATACACCCCGGTTCCCTCAGCAGAGCTGAGGAGTGCTTCTGGGCACAGGGGCTCCAGCCCCTTCATCATTATGTGACAGCACAGTCATGGTACCAGCTACAGCTCAGGCCAGCAGTAACTCTCTCCCTGGCCCCCTTCTGGTATTTACACTGTCCAAGGACCACAAAAATGAAAGAATTTATGGATGTGCACAAGAACTTCCCACACCATCTGGATTCATCTGTAGGGGGATGAATTTTGGGAATGAGTTTGCTACCCATGAAGAGCATCCCAATTGAGAAATATTCAAGGTGTGGTCCTTATTCCCTAAACCAAGATCTCTCCTAAATCTTGCCTTCCCTTGGACAGACTTCTTCTGCACTGTTGGCTTGCCCTGTCACTACAGCAGTAGCTTAACCAGAGTCAGCATTCAGGTGACACAAACCAGAACAACTGACTGGGACAATGGTGTGAAAAGTATTTCCTCACTAATGTTCCTCATTCCCTGTTGCCTTCTTACTGGCCTGCACATCTAGGGCACCACAGCTCACTGGTGGGACAAGTGAGCTCCAGTCACTTGCCATATTCTGTGCTTATTAGTGGAAAGTCTGCAAACATTAAGGTTCTTCACACCCTTCTGTGACTACTGTGGATTTAAGTGCTGCTAAGTCCTTGCTGCAGCCTCTCGTGGCAGAGAAATCTCTTACCAATAAATTTCCTCTCATCAACACAACCTTATATAACAAGTCTTTTTTGGTAGAACCAATGTCTGGTCCCTGCATGAAGCACATGTTACCAGAATATCAGTAGGCATTTAGAATTGTCAGAGGACTCTGTCTCTTCTTGACAGAGTTCAAGAAGCATTTGGGCAATGCTCTCAGGCACATGGTGTGACTCTTGCTGCAGTGCAAGGCCAGCAGATGGACTTGATCCTTGAGGGTCCCTTCCAGCTCTGTTTATTCTGTGATTCTGTGACTGGTACCACTGTTTAAGCTGCCTGGCAACTTTAGAACTGTGCCAAGAAAATCATAACCTTAATATTTACTGAAATCACCTAGAATATATCTGGCTTTTGGGTTGTTCTTTCACTTATATATGTGATAATCATTATAAATTACTGAAATGGTCCCTAATCACTATGTCTTATGCATGTCTCTAAATATGGCCCACCTACAAACTAACAAAGAAATGTAAAGCTGTCTTGTGTTTGTAATAGGATGGGAGAGAGACAAAGCTGTTGAGAAGTCAAAAAAGAGTGTTGAAGAAGCTCAAAGTTTCCTATCATCAGTTTGGTAATGCCTTGTTAGAGACTTTTTGTGACAGTTTCCTTCAAGTTCTGTAGGGAATAAGATTTTTAGTCATCTGGAAAAACTTTGTGTGATTAAGTCTGACGAAAAATGGATTAAAACTAAAGAGTAATTAACTTGGATGTAATCATAACAAAAATAAATTATTGTCTTACTGCTTCATCTAAATTGTTTTCTATTTATCACTTTTCTACATTATAAGCTTTTGTTCTAAGTCTCCAAGCTTTTCATTATTTTCAATCATAATGGACTATATGGTGCCAATCAGCAAATTAACCAAGTATTTTGTGGATGGAAAAATAAGTAGAGGCAAAATAATTCATGAACAAATATGATAAATAAATTTTGTTTTTAAGACATCAATTAATGTCCTCTTAACATCACATAAGCATGACATTTTTAAAAGATTTAACAGAATTAGAATGTTAGCTGTTTAAAAATACTATATGGTCCTGAGACAATTAACTTTAGAAAAAGAAAAACAAAATACTCATGAATTACACATAACCTGAAATTAGATCTTTAAAATCCGAATTTCTGTATGTCTTTATTTGGCACAATATAACTAGGTGATTCTTAATACAATGTCATTTGTATGCATACAGCTTTTCTCATTTCATAATGACAGCTTATCTGTTCAGTGCCTGGTCAAGAAGTATACTAACTGGTAAATAGATGTTCACAATATTTTCTATCCTCTGCATGCTAAATTGGTCCTAATTAAGCAGGATTAAAGCAGCATTGATGCTTCCATGTGAAATAAAAAAGCCCCTCACCACCAAGAGCCAATTTACATTCTTATTATTCAACACATGTGAAAATAAAATAGCTTTGGCACGATAAATGAGGATTCTTTGACAGCAATCCAGTATCTACATACATTTGGAATTGGTTTCTTTGCTCAAATTGATAACAAATATCTGATGTGGAGAAAATGCCCCCTTTTGGTTTTCTGACACTATGCTTTTCACACTGAATTATGTTATTTTAGATCATGAGCCAAGCAGTGGGGGAGGAGGGAAGGGAGAAGGATGGGTGGGGAGGAGAGTAAAAGTGACATAATCTAAAGAGAGCTTTAAAATCATTGGAAGTACAGAGGAAGGAGCAATATATCAGGAGCCCCTATTAAGTGCTGCAATGTGGGTTCAAAAGGGCATAGATCCTGACCCTTGCCTTCCTAATCACTTATTTATAGCTTTCAGAGGCACAGTATTAAGTAGTGACACAGTGACAACATGCAGATGCAGAAGAGCAGCATCTGTGTGGCTGGCAGAACCTAAAATCTCAGCAACAGAGAAGTTCTTAGTAAATGAAGCATCATTATAAAACAAAGAACAAAATACAGAATCCCTGACAGGGATTAGAATAGACAGTTAATAAAGAATGACAAAATCTACTACCCAGCACTTAATAATTTACCAGTGGTTTATTATGCTGTTACATGATATGACACTTCTGTAATTTATTTTTCTTTAAAGTCATGTAATGAAACACTGTGTTGTAAATCTAAGTTGTTTTCTTCCTGCAGAAAGGAGGAAAAAAATCCCATCAGGCTAAAAGAGTCTAAAGAGACGTTTAATGCAGGTGGCAAGAGGAACGTGTAATAGAAATAGTTGTGGAAACTGTTCAAACACTAATTTGCTTGTGGAAATCTCAATTTCTCCATATTCTAATGGTTGAAAAAAATATTTAAAAATGCTCGTGCAGACGCCTGCTATGGATTGAGGATATGATAGCCAACAATAAGTGTGCATGGCATAATTGGCACATCAACTGGCAGGGGCTGATGAGGTTGTAACATTCTCTCTTGTCTAGACTCTTCTGATTACATCCAATTTGCTTTCCCTTTTTACTGACAAACTTGACTTCCAAATTATGGTAATGTTATCATGCTCTTTCTCTAACTGGTTGTATTTACATTTCCTTATCTCAAGATGAGTTTAGAGACATTCAACTGAAAACAAGTTTTCCTTGTTAGGTTTTTTCATCATCCAGCAAGTTTCTGAGATATTTGCTGGTCATTTATTGTTCTTTATGCTCTTATTTGCATCCAGGCAAGTACCAACAGGTAATTGAGAAAAATTAGATAGAAATTTAAAACCTAGACCTTAAGTAGATTTCTGTATGAGGCAAAAGAGCACTATGTTGGAAGTTTAAGACAGCTCCATTTAAACTAGTTTTGCGCATTTCATCTATTGGAAGTCTGAGAGGAGTTGTTTAAAATACTGTGAAGTGTTATGCACCTCATCTAGAGTGTGTACTGAGGAACAGCAAAAACAGAGGTGGTCTGTAGACCCGAGTTCAAAGTTTCTGTAGCTTAAATATTAGGTTTCTGAATGTTATAAAAATGGAAAATTTCTCTACACCTTGAGAAACAAAACGATAATACTGTAAAATCTTTCTATTGGTTAAAAAAACCCCAAACCCACAACCTCTTCCTGCATTGCAGGATGCCTTAAAAGACAAAGGCTGTTTTGCTGCATGCAGAAAATATTGCTCTTGGTTCAAATTCTGGTGAAGCTTTGAAAGACAAATTCCATCTCACAGAAATAGTTCTGCTGCTTTTGTTGGAACAGAATGTCACAGTCTTCTGTGTGGAGAGGAAGCTGGTTAATCAGTGTGCAAATTTGATTAAGGAAATATTTTCTAATTGGCCTAAGTGACTCCTAGCCCTACTTTTGAAACAACTTTGGGACTTATGTTCTTCAAGTAGAGATGTTGAAGACATAGAGAGATCCTTTAGATTTCAAAAAGCAAAGGCTAAATAAATGGTCCTGGAGCAGTAAATGACCAAAACCTTAACTGTAGAGAAATAGGAAAGAAAAAAGAAGTGAACAAAGTGACACTTATTCAAAAGGGACACAGGACAGATGAGAATTTTCCTCTAGCTAATGTACCTTTTAAGCTGGGATGGTAGAATACCTCCAGTAAATTTGAAGTATTGAACATTCTATTTTTTCTTTTTGATTTGGAAAATCCAACGTTTTTCTGCTTTAATGCTGACATTCTTCACAGCATGGATATTCTGCCTTTCAGTCAGCTATGCCAATCCTTTAGGAGACTTTCCAGAATACCTTCAATATGTAAATGGGTAATAAAACCCATTTTGCTTGAGTATGCAAATCTGACATACATTAAATAATCATAAGTCTGAAACATATTTTCATTGAAATGAGAAAATATGTCAGCAATGTAAGCAAAGCAAAAACCTGATTTAGGTCTAGTTGTCTCTAGCTGTGCAAGACCAAGCTCTATACTTAGCTGAATTCCTTCAGATTGCTGTTTTTTATTGACATACTATTTGCTCAATCTACCTAATATTATGCTTTTATTCTCTTACCTTTCTGCTGTCTTTGGCTTCCTCTTGTGTTGTAGATTGCACGAGACATTTCTGTCACAGTGATCTTACATCTTTAAATCTTTCTGAAAGTCTTCCACCTTTTTAACTCATCATTCTTTATTTTGATGTACAAGAATTGGTGGCCCAATTCTCATTTTTCTCCTACTCTACCCTTTTAACTAATATTATTGGTCCTACTTCTGAAAATAAGTAATAAGCAGCACTATAAAAATGAACATGTACTGAAGTGAAAAGGCAGCCTGTGAAGCCTGTGCGAAAGCTTTTGCACACAACATCAATACATCTGGCACACGTCTGGGGACTGGTATCTCTGTATCATTGGTAATTAATGTGAATCTTATTATCTCATTGTTTCTTTGAGTGTTTCTTTCATGTTATCTACTTAATGTCTTATAAACATCTCAAGAACAGCCACAATCTTTGTTCCAATCTCAGGTCCATTTTTGCCACTGGTTTTCTGTTTAAAGTCCAAAGGAATTCGTAGTCGGTTGCTTCTTGTCCAAGATAAGTGATACAGAAGTCTTTATATTATAAACCGTTTTGATATTTATTCTGCTTCTATGGAGCACTGAACTCAGCAGTGATGTTTTTAGGCATATGACATACAGAACAGCAAATGAAGGAACAACAAAGTGTCTGTAATATGGGATTTGTGTTGGAATTATGGTGTAGAAAATTCTTGATTATCATCTTTTCGTCATTGATCCTCACCACTGAAGCATGAGCAAGATGATGCAGAAGAGAAGAATGCACAGGTGTAGTGGTTTGAGTTCGTTCACCTGAGTTTTTTGGCTAAACGCCAGCACACTTACCAGACATCCGAAGGCAGGAGACTGGGAACAGAGCTGAGTGAGTCCCAAGACTCAAGCTATGCTCAGAGCAGGCAGGCTGAGAAAGCATTTTTGGATGATTTGGAAGAGACCTGCCAAGGCCATCCTGAGCTAGAGGATGCTGTCACTGCTAACATCAATCCAGACAGGCGCTTAGTGAAGAGTTAGGGGGCTGACAATGGACAATAACCTAGATGCTATGCCCAAGTGGAAACTGTGAATTCTTGAAAAAAAATTGTTTCGCAGGGGTTAAATATTGTTTTAATGTTTGAACATGGTGCAATCATAGTGTCCAATTTCAGTCAAAGAGACAAAGGCAGGAGTGGGGAAGCCTGTATTGTGAATAACAGATTGCAATCAGGCTTTCGGTATGATTTACCATAGCCCCTGTATTTTCATTTACTGCTATATACATTTTCTGCATGTTAGTCTGAAAAGGAATTAATAGTATTCCTGTTCATTGTGACTTCTGCCTTTCTTTATCACCACAGTTGCCTGTGAATAACTCATACAGTCTAATGTATTTCTTTTTAATTCTGTAACACCAGGACATTTAATTTAAGTACACAATAAGAAAGGAGATTCCTTTTATCAGATCACTGAATTAGCTCTGAATGGAAAATTATCCTACTGGTTAGCAGATTCTCACTGTCACTACCCCCTTATGAAGAAATAGCAAATGACCTTTTGTTGCTGATATTGGACATTCTAGGATTTGGGGGACATATTTTTTTTCATCTGGGATACTTTGTAATAATTTCTAAAGAATAATTCAAATGTCATGGGAAACCAAAGCTGCTAGAGACTCCCTTTCTCATTATTAATTGTAGATTTTCTCTTCTATTAGTGTTACTGCACTGAAAGTTCATACTGAAGAAATCTAATGAGTGTGACTTAGAGCACTTTTAATTCTCCATCGTCTGCCAAAGGTGCAATGAAATTGCCTTGGGTTATGTGCACACACCTTCCCATGAGACATAAAACTAAAAAGATTTCTTCTGTTTCTCAGGGAGATTTTATTTTACTTCAGACATGAATAGCAGCACCAGGGATTTTCCTTCTTCCTCTGTAAAAACTAACTTAACTTTCTTCATGTGATTGCATGATGATTAACTTCAGCAATAAAAGAGCATTAATCCCAGAACATGAATAGCACACTTTGATGTTGCTCATGGCCAAAATGCACCACCCATTCATTTAAATATCACAGAAAAAGCATCTACTCTCAGGAACATTTGGAATTTTTTTTTGTGAGTTACTATAACAGGTATAAGTATTTCATGAGCTCTAAGCTTATTTTAATTTATTTTACTTTATGTAAATAGCTCCAGGCCTTTTGTTCCATAATCCTAGACAAGTATTTATATCTGAAAGAAATTCCAGAAAAGTGTCCCAGTCCTCACACTGGGAGAGGGAGCAGTGCCTCATAAGCTATAAATTACCATAATGTAATGCAATTTTGCACCAGCTGAGGAATGGGTATAAAATAAATCTGGATTTGTCTGACAGTTGAACTCAACTTTTCCATTAGCATTAAGGGAATTACTAAATTTTTAACAAAGCTGTTACATCTATACAGAAATACACAAAGGAATACAGGAATGAGATTAGATGAAATCCCACCCTTTTCTCTGTGTTTAGTTGACAGGAGAATAAAAATGATGGCCATAGTGATGGTTGTTATATCCCTGTCAGTTAGACCTGTTAGGGTTTGATGACAGATACCAACTGAATCTTAGTTCATGCAGCAGTGGCTTATGGGTTACAAGCTTACAAGGCCCAATGATTTCAGGTTTGTATTTGATGGCTCATCCTGGAACATAATATTATGTACAGGAAGCAGATGTGTGCAGCCAAACCACAATGCACAATTTATGTCAGGGAATACAACGGTGATAAATTGTACCAAAATAAGGCTGCATAAAGTTTTGAATGCCCCACAGCAGGGAGCTGCACCATATTCCAGAGTCAACTATTGTGAGAACAACAATAAGGCTAGAATGGGGGATATTATTAGATTTAGGTCATAACTAAGGTAATACTGAAATAATCCTTCTCTACCTGTTGTGTACTCTGTAAATTATCTTATACACTAGACATTTTATACAAATGTAGAGATCTTCAAAGCTGTATTTTTTCAGAAATCATATCAGCATTAGAAGCAGTTCTTAGCACCATACCCTGAAATATTTTGAATAGAATGTTCTAACATAATAATTTTTTTAAGATCCCCAACTAAACACAAACATTGTCACATTTATAAATTATTATTTTATAAATAAAAACATTATAAGACTTTATTACTGCCCTATTGGCATACGCTGAAGTCAACTGAAGTTAAACTGTTCATAAATGATAAAACCAGGGTCAAGAATCCTGCCTTCAGGTCTGCTGCTCTAATAGAGCTGTGAGAGTGTATTATAACTGACTAATTTACAGAAAAAGACATCAGGCTTGACTCATTTTCACTGTGTACTGTTATTATGTGTGCCAGGAAATTACAGCTGCCATGAACTAGAAATATTGCTTGTGTTATGCATGAAAGAAGGGATACAGGAAAAGGATTGTTTAGGTAAGCTGTAAGATGACATGATCATAGTCTTTGCTGAAACTATTGGACACCTATTTATTTTATATATTAATTAGTTGGTTTGAAATTTTGAGAAATTTCTGTGGTTACCAGGACAGGTCAAACTTTTGTACATCATCTTTTAGACAGAATTTCCACAATAAGCCCACAGGGAGGTGAATGACTGGCCTGCCACAGGCTATTTTGCAAGATATCCATTTAAATGGCTGGAGCTAAGAATGTGATCCGTCCTCTTAATTCACTGTCCCCGGACACAATGAAGTTTATGGGCTTCAGTGAGCACTCTGCAATTTACCTACCAGCCATTATGGATACTCATACCTTCTGCAGCTGCCTGCTGGGACACTCAAAGGCACCCAGCATCTTTCACATGACTATGTCCTACAGTGCAAGTCCTGCCTTTTGGAGGTATAATGTGACATGACAGGGTGTGATACCCTCAAGGTCAACTGCTTTGCATTTACAGCCAAGTTATCCAAAGGAGATACAGGTACCTTGCAACATAAGTCCAATTTATGAATTCAGCTGCAAAATTCCACTGAGATTTGAATTACGAAATGTGATTTACAGAATGTTCCGAATAGCAAAATAGATAATAGGGAAAGGTATTATAATGAGCCACCCTCCATCTGTCCCAGTCTCTGTTAGAAAGTAACACAATATTCTTGGAGTTAGAAGGACAGCAGACCTGAAGCAAACTGGCTGTGCTGTAACTCTGTTACAGGACATTCATCTGTGAAGGGTTGGATGCCAGTACACTTGAAATTTATACCATTGAATGAAACTGGGAAAAGTTTTGGGAGAAGGAACTTGAAGTCTTTTATTGTAATTGTCATAAGCCCTCTATTTGTTCTGAGCCTGAAGTAATGTTTAATATTTCAAGAAGCATTTTGACAAAATAAATTAGAGCACCATACTCATCACTGCTAACATCAGCTGATGCCAGAAAGCAATATGATCTTAAGCAGCAATTGTTGAAGACTTCTGAAATATTCTAAGGTCTATTGAAAACTGACTGGTGCATTCACAATATTCTATTAAAGTGCTTATTAAAAGGTTAGATATGTCTAAAAGGATAAAGATTCAGCATTGTCACAAAATCTGTGGCTGATATCACAGTCACATAAAATCAGTCCTACTCTATGTCCAGGTGACAGAAATTATGAAAGACAAACTGCAGGGGGAAATAATGGTGGATTGACAACATTAGCAATAACACATAAAGGTTAATGCCTCTAAGACATTGCTCTCTGTCCAAAGTTTGCTTAATAGTCAAGTCTCCCTCCAGATTAATAAAGAAGAAGAGATTATGAGAAATGTCTGGAAACATGCTGAAATAAAAGGTAAATGGTCTACTGAAACTAATCAGGACTCATTAACATACATCCCAACATGCCCAAAATAACAAAGAAAACTTCTGACACAGGGAGGAACATAGAGATAAAAATGAATTTTTTTTCCCTTAGTGGCAACAGGATGAGTCACTTCTGAAGACCATTTAATGCAATAGAATATTATCACTAACTTTGCATGCATATGATAAGACCCTAATTTATCTTTGCTAAAAATCATCAAAAAAAGGTTACTTAATACTCCAAAGAACTTGGTACTGATAGCTGTCCTCTGTAGAAAATGGAAGTTCTTCTGTAACTTCTGCAGCATTAACTGTCCTTTTAAAACTAGAGTCACAGACACAAGCACAAAAATCAATGTTACAGTTCTTTGTATGAAAAATTGAAAGGTGCATGTAGACTCTCAAGGGATACAGTCAATCTGCAGATGAGCATAGGCAATCAACTGTTCCATCTTCACAGGCTCAAAATAAAATTAATTTCGAAAATCATTGGGGCACTGTAGCCCTACTCTAGACGTTTGAGAAGCAGCTTTTTCTTTGGTGTAGGTAAAATGATTCACATGAAACCTTGCAATAAATCCCTAGAAATGTTGATAGTTTGCAGGAATATCCCAAGCCAGCCACAGAGGATTACGGGTAGGTGAAATTCTTGATCTCCTCTGAGCAAAACTATGAGTAGTATGGTAATGTTCTTCTTATTGTTCATCACTACTTTGGTGACTCATCTACTATTAAATACATGGCTAAAATTCTTTACTGCTTTCCAGATGAACCAGTGCCAAGTTTTCTGTTAAAAAAAAAAAAAAAAAAAAAAAAAAAAGACCTCCCAGAATATCAATGTTTCCAAAGAGTTATTACTCTCAGATCCAGGACAGAGTTAGAAAGAAGGCACAGGTGTTACGTGAGCTAGCAATAACCTGTCTGTGCTTTGTTCTGTTGCATGCTCATTTATTAAACTCCCCTGTTAATGGGCACTGCTCTATCGGGCAAGTTAACAGATCTTTGTCACCTTCTTATACAGCTGAGGTGCTGTGCCAAAAAAGCATTTAGTGTTCAGGTACAAAAGTTTAAAGCTCTGTCATGTTATAGTGCTTCGTGTTGTGTGAGAAGAAAAGAAATAGAATTACACAGAAACTAAGAAATGTACAATTTCATCTTCCTGTGTATTCATGTACATAATATAAACCAGTTTTATTTATACCTACCCTTAAGTGTTTCAGCACTTAAATATAAATCCTTTTAAGAGAATTAGGGAATTCTAATAGACATGATGTTCAGATATATTTTTGAAAAATGACAATGTGGTAGCCATTTGAGCTTATTTGTGTAAAATGTTATGACATTGAAACCTTCTGCTTAGAAGTAAATCAGAAGGGAAAATGCATCTGTGTGACTTTAAATCTACACAATGGGGCTCCAAGAATTCTGGATCCATCAATCAGTAGCTTGTATTGCTACCTAAAGCATCTTTAACATACAAAGACTTCTTAGATAATTTTTTTGGCACTAAGCCTGTCTTCAACACAATGTATCATCTGCAAACATGCAAATTACTTGGCTTCCAATGCGTCTCCTATAGAAGGTTCATTCTAATTAAATTTAAAGGCAGACTGGGGTTTTTTAATTAGGATGAATTATAAAAATGTTGCTCTTTATGGTAGTGTTCTTTATGCTTTACTGTGTAAAAATGCATTGTAATTTCTAAAATTACTTCAAACACTGGTAGCAAATTTTATTTATGCCTCTGCACTGCATTAAAACCATAAATGGTTGGTACTGTCACCAGAACGAGAAAGCCATAAAACTAGTTAAATTAGGATATAGTAGAGTGTGAGAGTGTGCGTACATGTATGCATACATGCACAAGAGAGAGAAAGAGAGATACCAGGCAAAAGAGAGTAGCTGTATGTTAAAATTATTTTCTAAATTATTTTCTTACGCAAATGGACTATGGCATATAACATTTATTAAAATGCATTTATGGAACATTAAACATAATACTCATTTCTGATAATTAAAATAAATTTTAAAATGCCCAGGCTATTTATCAAGAACATTTCTTGTGTCTATATGGACTGTGGAGTGAATTCTGTTCTCTCTCACACTGGTCAGTCTATCAAAGCCAGGGAATCATTTGGTGTTTGAACCTGGGTAATGAAAGGTAGACATTTAATAGGGTCTTGCAATACTTCTTATCAGTTTCTTATACGTAACCATTGAAGCTCACATTGCTCCTTTTGGTTATTTTGTACTATAAATAGTGCACCCATTTCAAGTTAAGCAGAGCATCGTATATTCAAAGCAGATTATCACAGAATCACGTTCTGACAGTGACCAAAGCAGAAAAAACGGAAAGGGAGTAGACTTCATGGAAAGTAAAGCAAACAAACAATCCTATACTTTGGGAAGATCTATCAATGGGAAGGTCTGCTGAGGTCTTCCATGCAACTTAGACTCTCTAAAGAGCTTGAGGGAAAATGATTCTGGAGCCAGCCCTTGCGAATTGCTGATAAGAAGTCACAGGATTGCCGGACAGTTCTCTGCCATGTCTGTAACACATTCCTCCAGAGGTATGCGGTAGTTTTGTCATGAAAATTGCAGAGGAATTGTATAGTCTGGATGTGCTGCATTACCTGTTCTCTCATTTATATCCTGCCTCTTTTGTTCTTAGCTGTTACTCAGAGCACACACACTGCAAAGTTATCACTGCACAACCTGGTAGATTTATTTAATAACAACTTTTCCTGTAACTTCTTCATTTACTCCTTCTTATTTGAGTAGTTTGGTTCTTGCTATATTTTCAACATTGCTTTCATACTGCCCTTAACATCTCTTATACAACTATGAAACAGATTCTGATTCCTTGGAGAGTGCATAGTTCTTCCTTTGTAGTCTCTATATCAGAATTTACAAAAAAAAAAAAAGATTTCCTGTACCCAAATTGCTAACAGTCAAATGTCATCTTGGTTTCCAGTCTAGCCAAATTGAGTACAAGTTGACTGTATGCTTCAACTGACTGTTGTTTACTGTCCAGTCATGAAGATGTGGAAGCTGGGCACTGGTAGGGAGCCAGCCAGGTGTTCCAGCAGTGCTATTGATGCAGTGTCATTCAATGGAGCCTGGATGCACTGGGATGCTGCCTGGTCATCCCTGTGTCAAATGGACCCACTGCCACCCATGAGCCTTCTCAAGGCAGATCCACCTCCATGGTGTTCATGCTTTTGCTTGTCCAGAAAACACCACTGGCACCATAATGTGAGTTGGTGGATCGGTGTCCATGGGCTCTGTTTCATTTTTGGTGGGCCATCACATCTGGGCTTCAAACGATGGCTCAGCAGATGGACGGACACCTGATGGACATGTGAGGGTCTGTCATGGAGGTACACAAAAAAAACCCAAAAAAGTGGATTGGGTGGCCAAAAGTTCAAACTGCAGCTTTTAGGTTCTTAGTTTGTTTATTCCTTTCTCAAGGCTTAACTTGCATGTAATTTATTTCTGTTGATGCATCTTCTTCTCAGAACCTCAAAAATGTTTCTGCTAATATAGCATTGTTAAATTACCTAAGTCATTGTAGACTTCTTTAAGTCCAGGATTTATTGTAATGGAGACACTTATCAGAGCAGAACAAACTGACTACCTTGTCTCAGATTCCTGTTGCTTTTTTTCCTCAGAAATTCTTCTGAGCACATTTAAGGTCACCTCTGTGGGGGCTGGTGGAGCAGCCCTACTAAATAACAAGAGAGTTTACTGGTGGGATGACCCCCATCTTAGCAGCTCCCCTTAAAGCTAGGGTGAGCAGATGGTCTCCCCCAAGATTTTCTGCACTTTTTTTCAAATGTAGCCCAGTTCTCCTCTCCTGGTTGGCCTCTTGCCATCCCACCCCTTATTCCTTCGTTCATCCCACATTACTGGAAAGTTCTCCCTTCCCTGTTTCTCCATTGGTTATTGACCTGTCATTATTCCCCTTGTTCCTCCCGGCTGGTTCCCTTGCCCATGTCCCGCTTACACTCCACCCCTTAGCCCTTAAACCATTGGTTGTTGGACTTTGCCGCCCCCGTATAAAACCTGCTCTCATCCCCATTGTTCCCTGCCTTCATCCCTGGACCCCTCCATGTGCACACCCTCCACGTTTGCTGTTCCTCTGCCCTCCAATAATAAACCAACCCCATGGAATCTCTAAACGATGGCCCTTCTCGTCTCTCGCCATTGGGCTTTCTGGTGCGTGCCAGGGCTGCAGCTCCTGACCAGACGACTCCATCTGGAGACTCTCCTGGGAAGGTTGTGGCCGCTGACCACCAAACGTAGCTGCAACACACCTCTATTTCCCATTCCTTGTGACTTGTCTTTGTCACATTTCTCTATCTCACTGAAAGGTGAGTATTTAATTATTACACGTAGTTGCCAGGTGGAAAATTATTGTTAATGCCAGTTCCTGTTTCTAAATGATTTTTTGTGCAATAGCACAAAATGTTTATGTTCCATGAAAAAATAAATTAATTGAAAGGCAAAAGTAAGTACTGCCTTCCTTCATGCTTTAAAACATTGGCTGAATCTTTATTTCAGTATATGTAATGTCTGGGATCTGTTGGTTAAACTAGCGATAACAGAAAACTTCAGGAAGTGATGCTCAGAAATATTTCTGTTACCATCAACAGTGAATAAATGCATCTTTGAAAACCCAGATGATAATAATTTTTGTTCTTTGGCTTTTCAGCAACAGCCATTAAATCTTACTTCAGATTTGTACCATTTAAAATACATTTATTTTTCTCTTTCAGTTTTTTACCCAAGTTCTAAGAATCTTTTCCTGTATAGAAGCAAAACAAAACTTCCTTTTGTCAGTCAACACAACCTTATATATTACTTTTTGAACTACAAAGTTAAAATAATGTTCACTGAGGAAAGAACCCCCACTTATTAGGAATCATAAAAGGATTTTGCTGAAGTGTGAGCTTCCATCATTCTGTCACTTTGAAATTGCTGCAGGTTCACAGCTGGACTACCAACAACTCAAAGTGAATTGCTAAGTGAAAGGAAAAGGCAGGTGACAATTACACAAAGACTCACTACAAGTAATTGGTAAGGAAAAAGTTGCCAACTGTAAAGCAACACTTACATGTAAAAAAAAAAAAAAAAGGAAAGCTAAGAAAAAAGAAGTCAATAACTCTTCCTTCCCAAACTTTCCTTAATCCTTTACTAAGTGATTATCTCCTAGTATTGGGAAAAACAAGAGATATTCCTAAATCAACTTCTAAACAAAAATAACCCACTACATCAAGGAAGGTGGAAGAGCGTACCTGGAAGCATTGCCTTGAATTATACATATTATTGAGGCTGACCTCTCTATGTAAAGGCTTGGTAAGTAAGCATAAGTGACGTCAGCCTGCACATCTAGTACTTTAAAGTCTGTATTCAAATAAATATATGGTACAGCATAGTAAGAAATCATACATTAATTGAGAGTGGTTATTTAGACACACTCAAAATTTATAGCCTCCACAACTACGAGCAAAGAGGTATCCTATCTTAAATATATTGTTAGTTGTTAACAGGATTATTGAGGTTGGTTGAGACAATATACATTACAAATATTAATGATAGGAACTTTTCAGACTATAAACGTCTATATAACTGTATAACATCTACAAGTTTTATTTTGTCTGTGTGACCAGGATATTAATCTGAAATAGGGTATATTAATATTCCATTTATTTTTGTTCCTATCTAATGTGATCCCAGTGTGCTTTCAGAGCTGAAACAAATAATTTCTATGTTGAGATGACACTGTATTATTACTGTTGACTCAAGCATTAATTCAGGGGAGTTTCGTCACTTTCTAGATGACATGTTGGTAATGAACAGTAAAAACACACAACCTCCCACTAATTTTCCTTATTCTGGTTTTATGTTGTGATCCTCATCTTTGTACTCAATTGCCAAGACCAGAGGACATGAGCACCAAGGCATGGCTCACATGAAGATTAGGCAGCAAAAATTACTGTTTGGAAAACCTCAGATTAACCCTTGCATGATGCTGAATTTTGTATTCCATAAACATCTTTGTTTCCCATTTTAAAGGCTGCCAGGTATCTAGAGTTTTGTACCTCTGTCTCCCTGGATATATTCCATGGTTGACAGGGCCAAGGAAATGGTGCTTAGCTAAGGACTAATGAAATCCAGACTTTGGAAGTTTTTGGATGTCAATTGAGGGGCTGGATCCTCTCTGGACTTTTGGAGCAAGTCTAACATACAGCAAGTGTTTCCAGAACACACACTCTATACAGATCTGCTTGATCTTTCCACCTCTGCTGCTCTATGTAATTATCTTATACACTGTACAAAAATACAGAATGAAATGGTATTTTGTCATGGACTTTTTTCCTTTTCTCTCTCTGATTTTTCTTAACTTTTCTGTTTTTATATGTCTTCTGAAAATGCAGATATATTAAGAATTTCTGAAGAGTTTTCTCATTATTTCATTGCATTTTATGCTTTTAAAACCAAAATCAAATAATGCAAAGAAAATACAGATATTCAAAACCTTTGGATCCATTTAATGAATTCAAATTCCAAGGAACAGATTAGATGTAGAGATCCTTCAAGTTTCTTGTCCCAGTTTAATCCTTATGTTTATGGGTCTTTTTAGCATCAGAAGTTACTGTTAACAGGAATAAAGCTAATATCTCTTTCTTCCTTGTGAATAAAGGAAGCTTTAAGAATACACTGGTTATTTATTGAAGTGTCTACAAAAAGAAAGGCTGATAAGAAATGAAAAATGTCTAATGTATTAAATTGGATTTTTAGTACTTTAAATAGTTCTATTCTTAGTCTTACTTTATGTGTAAGCATGTTAATGTGGGATATGGAAGAATTTATGACCTTGTTCCTTTAAATACCACAGACTAACGTGGATATTTTCAACAGCTAGCCTCTTCTGCTATGTGTGTTTAACAATGGCCACTGGCTTAACAAGGCAAAATTCCAGCACACACCTGCCTGTAAATCTGATCTGGTCCCCATTGTGAACTCATCAATTGTCCAGCCTCTCAATACAAAGCCCCCTTTGTGAAGAAAAGGGATCTTTTCAATTCTTCAGGCTTAACATCCTTAGATTTAACAATGACTTGTAAGTTAGGTAGTTTAATATTATTAGACATAACTACATTTACTAAATGGAAATAAGTTGTATATTCAATGTATATATGCATACATATATACATATATCCTTGTCCTCCATATTTTAGATGTTCCTTTTCCTCAACTGTTATTTAGTAATAGGATGGGGCAACAGTAATTTATCATGATGGTTATGGAATGCTGAACATAAGAAGTCTGAATTCTGGTTGACTAGATGCCACATGGCTTATTAGTAATGATTGTTATTAATGATTTTTTCTTCATTTCAGAATAAGTAGAATGTTAAATAAAGACATTAATTTTTCACATTCTAGTCAGGAAAGACAAAAAAGAAAATGAAAAAACGGATCCTTATTGCTGCATTTCAAACCAATAGACTATAACTACTGTTTAAAACATATGTATAACCAAACATAGAAACAGTCTAAACTACTCACATGCAGAGACACTTGTCTTGAGGTAAAAGAAGAAAATAGCTCCAGAACCCTATGCTCCTATACGCATATGGCTTTTGATATTTTTCAACTTTTGCATATATATACCTACTAATTTATATATATATGCACACATATAAAAAAACAGCAGCCAATTGGAGCACATGATCAACTTATATTCAGTTTGCCTAGACTGGAAAACAAGATGACATGTTGACTCTTAGCAATTTAGGTATAGGAAATCTCTTTTTGTTAAATTCTGTTATAAAGACAATAAAGGAAGAACTGTGCACTATTTTTGTTTTGTTTTGGTTTTGGCTTTTTTGTTTGTTTTCTTTGGTTTTGGTTTGGGTTTTTTTTTGTGTGTTTGTTTGTTTGTTTGTTTGTTTTTTGCCTATTTGTTACTGTGAATGAACAACAAAACGCATTATTGGCATTCTCTCCCTCTTTCATATCTGACCTTCTCAGAGCCCGACAGGCTTCAGAGATGTCTAAAATGCATGGGCTTCATTCCATCATATAACCTGGATCTACTTGCAATGCTTACTTGAATTCCTTGCTCTATTCATGGGTCAGTGAGTGCCTGCTGTTCATTTGCATCACATTATTCATTTATATTTTCTTCAAGTCAAGTTGTCAATATTGGGGAAAGAGAGCTTGTTTTAGGTAGCTATCAATTAAAACAGCATCTTGCTCACAAAAATTCATGACAAACTGTTAACTCAGCTATAAAAAATGACATAAAGAACAAGTATGTCATTAATTGTGCAGTTTGGGCCCACTACAATACTGTTCTTTCAATGAATGGGAAACAAAATCTAAATTAGCTCCTGAGGGTACAAGATAATATACAGAGAAGCACTGGTTTCACAATAATTCATTACACGTGCGAACAGAAGTGTGCCTACACCTACTGTGTTGAAGGACAACCATGAGTCACATTTATAACCTTATAAGATTATTCTGCAGATCAGCTAAAGCCATGGGAATTGTCTGATATAGTTTCTGTACTGTTTTGCCAAATCCCTTTGTCTTCCCCATTTCTATTGACATCTGGGATCTGGCTAGCTTTTGACACTCCAGTGGGTCAGCCAGGTAAGGGATGAGGAGACTTGCTTCATAACTTTAAGTCTTTCTAGTTTCTTGCTCTAGGGGTGTTTTTTCACTTATTCTAAACAAAATCAGACAAATAATTTAGGGTAAAAGAATTTGTGGTGTAACTTACTACCTAAAGGGGACTTGAAAATGTATATATTACAGAACAGCTGTTGTTTCATCTATCTACATACTGCTTTGGTTTTTAAATGTGTCCCCATGTGCTCTTGTGCAGTCTTGCTATGCACTCATTAGTATCTCTCTCCAATAGCCTCTAATGCAATGACTAACTTAACATTTGAAATAAATATAGGTGTCTCAAAGGTAATAACACTGCTGCACACTTCAAGCATGATCGTCTGCTGTCTGCAAGAGGAGAGTCTCTGTTAAGGGAAAGGAATACAGAACTCATCTGTGGCATTCTATGTCAAAAGCTGCTCAGCCAGTCCTGACTAGTAACAGCACAGTAATTGCATTGTGTCTGTTTCTGAGTTAGGACACAGTAGGGGTTATTACGGGGAAAAGGATGTTCAGAAAAAGTATCCAGACTGTAGGAACTCAAGTTTCATTTTCATCTTTCAGAGCAATTCAATTTTTAATTTCTTTGGGGTCTTTTGTTTTGGTTGGATTTGGGAGTTGTTTTGGTTTTTTTGTTTGGTTGGTTTTTGTTTTCCTTTCAGACCTCTATCCTTTGTCTTCTCTAGAACTATATCAGCCTGCTAAACTCTATTCTGATACTTAGATTGCTGTAAATTATGGGAATGGACTGCATGGGACACATTTGAAATACATCCTTGCCAAGCTGCTTGTGGTATGTAGAGTGATCAGTCTAATATTCATTTAAAGAATATTCTTGAGTGACTAAAATTTTCATATTATTGGATCAGATCTCCACTAATCCCATCCCTTTTCCAGTCTCACTTCTTTCCATGACTGTGTTGTCACATGCAGAAAGCATAACAGCACCAGCAGAGAAAAAAAAATGAATTTAGGCTGCTGTGCTGCTGTGCTCCCCTTCATGAATGTGTCCTGAAAGTGTCAATCTGTTTAGTTTATGGTGTGTTGTGATAAAGTCACAGTATACTAAAAGAACAATGGGGCATGACAGCAGTGCACTGATTTCTGACTCATCTAAAAGTTGATGTCATTATTCAGTGTTGGCCTGATTATTTAAAGTACATAAATTCATCACCATGTGAATCAGTCTAAGTAGGCTGATCATGAAAGATCTGTGGGGTTTTTGTGATTAAGTTTGAATTTGGTTTTTTTTTTGTTTGTGTTTTTTTTTTTTT